>JAFEMH010007156.1:0-100027 GCA_022495995.1 Adenophora triphylla var. japonica | reverse complement strand
TTTCGCCCCCGATCAGCCGTTTCTGGGGGCCGGTTGCCTCGTAAGTCGGCGGGCGGGTAGAGTCCCGGTGGAAATATAGGAATCTTGGGGTAGCATCTTGATGTATCCAGGACTATTAAGAAGAGGAGGAGAACCTTCTTGTCTTTGCGGTAAAGGTGCCATCGGAATTGAGACTGATAGTCAAACCATGACTTGCGACTACCCAGGTGGGTCATCAACTTGAGCCTCATGTCGAAGTCTCATTTGTTCTACCAACCGGATCAATCATCGGGTCTGTCCCGAGGGATTTTGGAGGACGGAGCAACGTTATCCCTATCATTACCTACGATGCGGACATTCTGAAACCCGGAGTTGGAATAAACAGGCGAAGCTGATGACGCGCTTGACTCTTCCTAACTGGACAAGCGGTGACCGGTGCAGAAACAAAGCTTTGTGCGGAGCTGCGGGGAAAGGACACGAAGGTTCGATGTCCGGGAATGGAAGGAGGGTAGGTGTTTGGGCTTTAGGCTCATGCAACATGCGCTTATTTGTTCACGTTTACTTAAAACACGTTTTATTAACCTAATCGGTTGGAAAAGATTGCTCTTCTTTTCGCAAACTACTCGATTCTGGATCGGTGGGCCCGTCGCTACGTCTATAAGCCCCTCGTATTCCACATGTATTTCGTCCTCCCAGGGTGGTGGACAGGCGAGGGTCCTATAGGGCAAGCGGGTCCCACCGACCGAAAGAAAAATGATCCTAGAAGTGCGGGTAATCGAGTCTTAACGAGCATTCGATGTAAATTACGGACAAGGCCGCGTTAAAGTCAAGATCGTGTCCGAGGGCTCGACGAAAAGTCGGCATGATTTGATCGATAAACGTTCACGATTGATCTTGACGTGTCGTCGCTAAGCGTAATTAGGCATGGAATAGTCATTAATCCTTGATGACTCGGTGTCAATGCCTTGGGAGTCGGTGTATAATTTGTGCCGCCGTCGAGCCGAAGTCAAGGCGCCGGTCAATATCTTGGTCAAAGTCCGCGGCGGAAAACCGGCGGAACTTCGATTGATTAGCGGCGATTAGGGACCCGAGAGATATTGAGTCGGTATGCCGACAAAGGCTTGAAAGGAAAGGTCTATACACGGACAGGGCATGACACAGACCAGACTAAAAACCAACCGGGTCTCGGACAAAGTGTGTCACGGACAAGTGCATGGTCGACACGAGGCTCCATGGGATGTTTGGGTAGTCCTGTGCTCATCCGAGAGGCGTAATAAGACCAAACGGACCGCGACAAGGATTTCCCCGGGTTAAGGACGTAGTGTGCAGTGTACGGTCACGTGCGCGTAGTGTGCAAGCAGTCTATATTCTTTTTCTGAGTAAAATAGAGATTTTTTTTTATGTGTCTTAAAAATATGATGCATGATTTTTTTTTTGGAAATTTTCTTTTTTTTTTGAAAATCTTTTTTTTTTGAATTTTTTTTTTATGAGCACATAAGCACGTAAGCATGAAAATTCCGACAGTTAGGGACATTATTCCGACAGTCAAAAATTTTGACTTTCTCCGAGGCGGCCAAAACAACATGAAAACTGTGCAAAAAATCAACACACACACAAAAATGATTTTCGAAGCCGGGACGGAAGCTTGACCCTCAAAAGCTTTTTTTTTTTTTTGAAAACGGTGAATCTGTACGTGGGATTGTTAGACCACAATTTATCCCCGACTCGTGTTAGGAGGCGATAACGGGAAATTTAATGGTTTCCACCAATATACCGAATACCATTTTTATTAAAAAGCTTACTCCCCAAATGAGTCGCCACCGTAACGATGTGTTGCCTTTTTCGGGAAAATTCGATTTTTGCGTTTCTTTGAAAAAACCAAATAAAACCGGAAAAACGGAGTCGCCACGCCATTTTAATTTTGAAGGCCAAAACTTTGAAAAAGCCCGAGATCAGAGATTTAGGTTCGGAGGTCATGTTACGCGTCGGGAAGGACGTTAGTGTGCACTCCGACGCGCCTCGTAAAACGAGTCTTCCAAGCTGAAAATCATTTGTGTGTATGTGTGTGTGTGTGTTTTGGCCAAAATAAGTTGTAACTGGAAAAAGTAAAAATTGGGATGTCTTTTTAAGACTTTAAACTGATCCCATGATTTTTTGGAGAATTTTTGGTTTGAGATTTGGTACTCAAAAAACCTTTTGAAGTTGAGAAGTCACTTCTGCCAGAAGGAAATGGCAGCAGACACCTGATTTTGAAATGGATTCAAGGGTCCTAAAACTTCATAATCTGGATGAACTCAGAGAATGAAAGTTTCTCTAGACTCCTTGAATAAACTTTGTGTGAAAGAAATTTCCATTTTGGAGAAGATTTGAGGGGTCAAAACCTTCTGGAAACCTCAGATATGAGATCTGGATTCCCAGAAGCTGATGAACTAGCCTCTGAAAGAAAAAATTGAAAAGAGGAGTTTTACTCACCCAAAAAATAAGGTAAAAATATGTCTGGAAAGCTCTTGATGTTGGCTACAAAAAGTGTTTTGTAGTCAACACCAAATTCCAAGTTCATCTATGTCCAAAAATTAAGACCATGGACTGAGGTCTGAGAAAATTGCTACTGGACAGCAACTTCTCAAGAAAGAAATATGATTTTAAGGGGGTTTTGCATCCATGCTTGTCCCCATTTCCCTAGGTTTTGGTTAGTGATCACTAGACATTTTAGTGGTGAATCAACTATACCAAACCATCCTTGGGGTACATTAGGACTAAGCATTTCATTTGCTTGGGGAGGGGATTTTACCCTTTGAAATCAAGATTTAGTGCTTGAAAATGGTTTTTAGGGTTTTGAAAGTGCATTTTTGCAAGTAAGAAAGAAAAGCTTTGAAAATAATGTTGATCTTTGTAGAAGATCATCCATGGAGATGGTCTTCCATGGTGATCTTCTTAGATCTAGAGAAAAAAGATGAAAGAACTACATTTTGTAGTTTGAAGATGCATGCATGGATGAGATTTAGGGTTAGGAAGAGGAGGGTTTACCAATCTTCCTTGTGTTCTTGAGTGTTTGGCTTGAGTGTATGAGTGTTTAGGGCTTTAATATGAGAGTGAGTGGATGAGTATGAGTTGGGAAAGATTGGAAAGAAAAAGGTGACAATTCTTGAGAATTCTCACTGTTTTCTCTCTATATTTCGCCAGAACTTCGTTGCTATTGTGTTCCTCCTCTTTATTTTTGTGACTGGAGGGCTCAATTTATAGCCCTCTGAAAATTACATACTTGTCCGCGCGGATAGGATCGTGCAATCGTTCATTAAATGCGGCTTGACTTTGGACAAGAAGAATAATCTTTTTTCAAAATTCAAATTGACCGGCCAGGTTTTGTTTCCAGCATTGCTATATTTGGTTTTCTTCATTTGTTTTTCTTTTTTGAGATTCTTTTTAAGGTTTAACCTTAAATAACAATGCCCATTTTACCCTCACTTTGTTAGGAATGTTAGGATAGTTAGGAATTGTTAGAAATGTTATAACTTCCGTTAATTTTCTAACGGAAATTCTAACAAGCTCAAATTGGAGCACTTACACCTTCGAAATTTGTTGAAGCTATTGTCAAAAATTTCTATGCCAATCTTCATGCCAACCTAGATAATGAGAAGTCCGATCAATTTGGAAAGGTGTTTTTAAGGAACAGAATTTTTTCTATTACTCCTTCTTTGATCAACAAGACTTTAGGACTCCCAAATTTGGATGATGATGGTCCTATTGTTCATAAGGATGAAATTGCTAGGTTTATCTCTCATGATGTCGTGCATGAATGGCCCTCCAATCCTAATCCCAAAACCAAAGTTCATTTTCTTGCTTCCCGTCTCACTTCACTCTTTGCCGTGCTTCACAAGCTTTGCATATTTAATTGGGTTCCTACTTCTAATGAGCAATATGTGACATTGCAACAAGCTGAAATCTTGTATAAGTTAGGAAAGAATCGAAGAGTGAACTTGGGTAGATTGATCTTCAAACATTTGGCTTCGTGGGGTAGAAGAAAAGACATTACTATGTTTCCTTACCCTTCTTTAATCTTCCAAATTTTGAAATCTCAAAAATTGCCCATTGAAGAGTCGGATGAGTATAAACCCAGTCTTGATCTCTATGCTATAGATTCCCAAATGACTAAGAAGAATACCAAGAGTGTGAGATACACAGTGATCTTCCTTGGTCAAAGATAAATGAATTTGGGTCAAGTGATGCGGTTTCGCTAAGGGTGTTACTCAATCTGTTATCCCAAATGTTACTCCGAAATCTCCAAGTTTTTCGGTACAGATGCGGCTCATGTTCTTGCTAATGTATACAATTTGTTGGGAATGCTTCACCAACAATACCAAAGACCACGCTTTGGCGTTTCTCCACAAACAAACTTCTACCATTTCCGAGATTGTGCAAGGTTGGACAAAGCTCAAGGAGATTACTTGATGAATTCATCCAGCAGGTTTCTTCCCAAACCGGGGAGTTGATAGTGCTGATGGAGCCGGTCCAAGTGGTGGTGGTGTTGGAGATGCCGGTGGTGCCGCAGATGTTACTGATGGTGCTGACTTAGATGCTGGAGATGAAGAAGGGGATGAACAGGAGGAAGAAGAAGAAGCTGATGATGAACGAGAAGAGTGAGTACAATACATCGCCTGAAGGTTGATGTTGCCGCTCTTATGGTGATGATATTTTTGGTGGTTGAAAAACAATTTACTTTTATGTTTTTATTTGGAACATGTTTTAAATACTTTGGTGGTTTGTTTTATTTGCTTATGGTGCTTAAACTTTTAGGGTTGTTTTGAACATGGAATAGCTTAGTAACTTTGATTTATCTTTGGTACTTTAGGTTACTAGTTAGTTGGAAAACTTATTTTGGAAAATATGTTTTGATAACTAGTATTTTTGTGATAAATCATTGTAGTTGTTAATGCCTTGATTATGGGGAGTTGATAACTATGAAGTTTCTGCTGGATGGCTAACAATATCTTGCAGTGGATCAGCACTTTAGAGTTTGGAAAGAAATTATAAATTATGGGGAGATTGTTAATGCAGACCGTGGGTGTTACCACAGTGCTATCATCGGCAGTTGGGTGTTACCCGAACCGTAATGAGTTGTAATTTAATAATTCTTTCCATATTATTTTATATCCTAATGTCTAATATTATTTGCAAGATATATGTGTTTTTTGGTCCATATTTCGAGGTTAATATATGGTTGGATTAATTGCTAGAAACAAGGAAGAAGTTGGAGAAGGAGTTACACGTAAATAGGAGATTTACGTGTAACTATTGCTTGGTCCATATTAATTGAAGAAGGAATAAAAACGTGGGAAGACCAAGTCATGGAGTTGTTGCTGATTATTTGAAGTGTACAATACAAAGAAAGCAAGAGAGTACAAGGTGATAAAGCATGGACTTGGGCTTCAAGAATTCGGTTGCTACTTTCTAGGGAAGTTGGCGAATGATGAGGAATTCAAGCCAAGAAATCTCTCCACTCCTCACACACGATCTGAAGGTCCAAGGCTGTTATTTTGGAGTAGCCTCCAAGGCATTGGAAGGCTATAAATAGGCTAGGTGTGTTTCATTTGAAGTATGCCAAATATCAAACACACACACCATAGCACAAGAGAGACAAAGTTCTTTGGTTCGCATATCCTTCCTCCCTTGTGATTCTAGCTTAAACACTGAGTGTTTAAGAGAGTGTTGGCTAAGGATAGGATTCGTTCTTTGTCTCATTCAGTTCCATAGAGCATTATCATTGTATTAGCAATAGGGAACTTTCGGCTTTGTAATTTTTCTATATTGATTATAAAGTCTTCGCCATCTAGGCACACTCAAGTTATATATTTATATAACTTGAGAAAATTATATCTTGTGTTATTTATTTCCGCTGCACAAAGTTTTTATAAACTATTTATTTTGGTGTGTGTGTGCTGTCCGTCAGTGTGTTAACCAAGGTGTTGGGTAACATCTACGGTAACATCTCTTTCCAGTGAAGCCATTGACAATTTCATGCTCCGTTCATTTCCAGTGTTTCCTTGTTTCGTTCACTCCTACGGTCACGAAATTACAACTTAGGGCTTCATTGGAAAGTTTCTGGAGATTTTCACCTTCCCCTTGAAGTTTTCGGCCAAACTCCGACCAAAATCACCGTCTTCCTCGTTTTCGTCAATTCCTCAGGTAAACCTTTGATTTCTCGCGTTTTCTTTACTCTCAGTTTTTAATTCAACATTTTTATCTAGCATAATGACTAGAACTAAGTCGTGCAGTAGGACCATTAGATTTGGGCAAAGTGTGAGAACTGGGTGGTATTATAAGGTTGACATGGGGGTCTGGGCTCGAATCCCGCGAGAAGATCTCAACATCATGCTCATGCGACATGGCCCTGAAGTCGCCTTCTTAGATGCCTTAGAAATTAGAGGTCCCCCATTTTTGCACAAGTCAGCATCTATGAAAACCTTCTTCAATACTCGGGAATTATGCTCGCATATCTGCGACTTTTATCGTTCTCGCTTTGATTCTGATTTTTCTGACACTGACTATCCCGCAGCCCCCAATTTACGTAGTCGTCACTTCTATAAACAGGTTTTATCCAGCTCCGGTGATCTGAGCGACATGTCTTCCACCAACTCCACATCCAGTCATGATGTCTCGGATACACTGGTCGCAGAAACCTCATCCCGGCATCAGGTTTCATCTGACAACCCCCTACTTTCCCATGTCGCTGAACCCAGCACCTCTTCCTCCAATTTTCAAACTCCCTTACATGTTAAGTATGGGATAAACCACCATATCTATCACATAGAACCTTATACTGGCGACATGACTTTAGCCGCCATGCGACAACGAACAGATGGTGTTGTCGCATACTTATCTCAACTAGAAGCTGGCCTTAGGTTCCTTTTAGATCCCTTTATCTGCGCTTTCCTACATAAAGCCCAAGCCGCAATCGTTGACCTTCACCCCAATGCTTTTAGAATTTTAACTAGCTACTTAGTAATCTATAGGGCTCTTAGGCATGAACCTACAATTTCTCTCTTTGTTCATTTGTTTGAAGGTTATACCGCTGTCTCCAAGCGAGATGACATTGTCAAAAACCGCCTGTCCATCAAGTATAGGAAACCCATGATTCTCACTCCCCTACCTCGCAAAGTCCACAACTGGCAATCCAAGCCCCTTTTCATTACTTCTCGCATCGGCTGGACGCACTCTAGCGACCTTAGGGAGATCATCCCTAAAATAGAAACGAAGAAAGCCCTTTTCTCTAGCGACACTCGCCTTAGAACCCGCATGCCAAAGATTCTTGCTGATGCTGCCGATACTGGGCTGGCCCTTTTTTCATGGAGAGAGATCCTTTCTAGCCCTTCCCTTCTTCGAGAGTTTGAGCTTTTAGATTTTACCTGCTCCACTGATGAATCCCGCATAACCGTTGTGTATCCTGCCCCTTACCCTGGATGGGAAATTCACTCCAAAAATTGATTTGCCTCTGAATGTGAACCTTGCCAGCGAGAAGGCCATTGCTGCAAGACTATGTTTGAAGTACACAGTATGCCTTCTCACCTCAAACTTTTATTTGTTTCTTTATTTGCTTCCTTTAAATAACTCTGTTTCTTTCCTTTTCTTTTCCCAGAATTCAGATCAATGTTGCTTTCACAAAGGCGAGATGCCTTCTCCAATGCTGATGGCCGCCGCAATCGGATTGCCGATGCTAGGCAAGCTACCCTTTCTAAAAATACTGAGAAGGAAATCCCTATCTCCATCCACGGAGATGACGCTGAGGCCATAGCCAAGGAGAAGGCCAATGCCGCCTTGGAGAAGGCCGCAGGGAAAGCCATTGAGCCTCCCCAAAAGCGCAGGAAATCCAAAACCCAAGCACAGGATGTTAGACTTAACTTGGTTGATGAAGAAGAACAAGTTGAAGTAAATCAAGAACAGGAACAAGAGCCCCCAGCAACTGTTGCCTCTCCAACTACGGAACCCACTGAGTCACACCAAAGTCCTGATCCTCACCCTCATAAGCGATCCCGCACCACTGAAGGCGTATCTTCCGAACAAGCTGAAGAGCCCATTTATGTTGACATTGCTGAATCCAAGGTCGCAAGCTGGCTCAAGGAGGGCTTTCAAATGCCTTCAGATGAAGATAGCCTCCTAGAGTTTAGTAGGGAGATTGGCAATGTTCCTGACTTGCCTGATCTGGACTTTCATTCCAGCGACCAGAACTACAACATGCTAGAAGGCGGTATTATCCATCGCTCCAGCGTGCCGCAATGGGTCAAAGAATTTGAGGATATGGATGAAGACTTTGTTGTGAACGATGCCGACCTCTATCTCAGTGGCGTAAGTCCTTATTCTTTCCACCATTATCCTTACCTTGTTTCTCACTTTTATCTAATCTCTGTTTTACTTTCAACAGGTTTCAGGATTAAGGAACAGATGTCGCAATTTGACAACTGAGCTGGAGTCCTGCGAGAAGTCGCTCAGGTGAGCTCGCTCTGATAAAGAAAAGTACAAGGCCATATTTGTGCAGCGGGAACAAGACGTCGCCGCTCTTCAGGCAGAGAAACTTAAAGTTGATGAGGCCATAAAAGGTTATGAAAAGACTGAGAAGGAGCTCTGGGGCGAGATGGAAGCTAAGAGGCTAGGATTGGTGGAGTGCAATAAGTGCCTTGAAGCTGAGCTCACGGTGACAAAAGAAAATGATCTCAAAATTCAATCTCTCATTGCTCAACTAAATAATGATCTGATCGAGACGAGGGCCAAAGCTAAGATGGAGTCAATGGAGCTATACGAAAATGCCTTAATTCACGCAATGCGAGCAGCAGCGGCCAGCTCCAGCGACATACCAGCCATAACTCCTGATTTGCTCGCTAAATGGGGTTCTGAACCCATTTACAACGACTTCTGCCGCCTGGAGCATAGGTTGGTACCATACAAAGATGACGAGCTTGCAGAGTTAGCCGCTGAAGACCAACTTATGGGGAAACCAGTTTGGGAGGCTCCAGCCATGGCCGAAAAGGATGCTCTCACTCTTTGGGCTGATTTGGTAAGCAAGAAGGGCATAGCACTTAGAGACGCGAAGGAAGCTGCTCGAGCTGCCCTAGCTACCAAGGCCCCTTCTAGCGACAATCAAGATGCTCCATCTTCTTAAACATTTGTTCTTTGAAAACAATTGCACCATTTTATTTTGGGGTCTGTACTAAACAATTTACATTTCTGTCTTCTAACTTTTATTTTCCGCATTTCGGTTGTCGCGGTTTGCGACTTGACATTGTCTTGAATTTGGCTTCCCTTATGAATGCTTTCTTTTAAAATTGCCAGTTTGCTTTTACTATTCTGCCTTAAATATTTTCTTTTACTTTCTCTGAATTAATCTTTTGTATGTCGCCTTTTTTTATCTTGCTTCAATAGTTTATCTTTTTGCTTTGATATTTTATCAAAGATTCATTCAGCGACCTCTATCTCTATATGCATACTACACCCTTAAAAAGAGTGAGGCTTGTTATTAGGCAGCCTTACTCCTTAGTTATGCTTCTCGCCTCTCAGCTTTACTTATCTTTGTGGCGACTTCTTTTCCTTGTAAACCGCATTTGATGAAACCGCATCAAATGGAAATTGCATTTTGACCCAAATCTGGCACCTTGGATCACTTGGCCAAACTATCTTGTTCAAATTTTGCCTGGAACCTTTAAGCCAGGTCTTTTCTGTGCTTGTTAAAAAGTCAGGACTTTCTGTGCCTGGCACCTTTAAGCCAGGTCTATCTGTACCTGGCGCCTTTAAGCAAGGTCTTTTCTGTGTCTGGCACCTTTAAGCTAGGTCTTTCTGTGCCTAGCACCTTTAAGCCAGGTCTTTTTGTTCCTGGTGCCTGGCACCTTTAAGCTAAGTCTTTCTGTGCCTGGCACCTTTAAGGCTGGTCTTTTTGTTCCTGGTGCCTGGCATCTTTTAGCCAAGTCTCTCTGTAACTGGCACCTTTAAGCCAGGTCTTTTTGTTCTTGGTACCTGGCACCTTTAAGTCAGGTCTTTTCGTGCCTGGCACCTTTAACCCAGGTCTTTTCTGCTGGTCCAGCTTTCTTGGCGGCAACCTTCCTTGCCATCATTTTCAAGCAGCAACCTTCATGGTCGCCATCTTCTAGCTTTTCCTTCTTGAGCGGAAACCTTCATGGCCGCCATCTTCTAACTTTTCCTTCTTGAGCGGAAATCTTCACTTGCCTCCATCTTCTCTCTAAGCGTTCTAGCACGGGGACCTCCCACACTTATGCTCCTCGTTATTCCATGAAACACAAAGTTAACATTGTTAGACTTTGACAAGTATTGACACATAGTGTATAAGCATGTTGCTAAGAAATTTCCACAATCTTTTCAATAATACTTCAAAATACATCATTTAAGATTATCAAATTTTACATAACTTTCCCCTTTCTAGAACGTATGACAACTAAAATACTCAAGTTACAAGAAAAGTTATATAACTTTTGTTATCTTAAAGCATGCGACAATCGAAATAGCTGAAACATTAACAAAAGCGCCAACTTCACTGATAAAACCACTTCAGATGATCTACACTCCATGCATTTCTGAGCTCTTCGCCATCCTTCTTCTTCAACTTATAAGTTCCTTCTCGAACGACTTTGGTTACTTGGAAAGGGCCCTCCCATTTTTCATTCAACTTTGGCTTTGGCCCAGTGGCCTCCACACTCCTGAGGACCCAATCTTCGACATTAAATGACCTTTTGTTAACCCTCTTGTCGTGCTGCGCCTTCATCTTCCGTTTGTAATTAATCATTCTCATTCTCGCATTCAACCTCTTCTCATCATTCAGATCAAGGTCATTGCAACGCCTTTGCCCATTTCTAACTTCATCATAATAAGTCACCCTGTAAGTCGGCAGCACCATCTCCACCAGCGCCATCGCCTCAGACCCATACGTGAGCGCAAACTCCGTTTCTCCAGTTGAGCCCTTTATAGTTGTCCTAACATACCATAACGTTGTTGGCAACTCTTCCAACCATGCACCACCTCTTCCCTCCAAATTCTTGCATAGGGCGGCAATGATTTGTTTATTTGCCGCCTCGGCCTGCCCATTGCACTGCGGCCTATAGACTGCCGACTTCCAATGCTTAACATCCAGTCTTGCATATTCTGCTGAAAAAGTTTTGCCAAACTGCGTTCCATGATCTGAAACAATAGCCCTTGGTAACCCATATCTACACCATATATTCTCTTGAACAAACTTCACCACATTATCCTCACTGATTGTCGCTAGGGATTTCCCTTCCGTCCACTTAGTAAAATAATCTACTGCAACCACTACATGCTAGCATCCACCTTTGGCTTTCGGAAAGGCCCAATCAAATCTATTCCCCACATATCAAATGGTCATGTCGCCACAATGGGAGTTTTCTCTGTCGCAGGCTGGCGGGGAATATTGCTGTGCCTTTGACATTTCTCGCACTTTTTCATATAATTCTCTGTATCTCGCCTCAAACTGGGCCAATAATATCCACGAAACAAAACTTTGTCAGCCAATGTTCTCACCCCAGGGTGACCTCCACAAACTCCCTCATGTATTTCAAACAAAACTTTTCCCACCATTTTTGGCTCAATTCATCTCATGAGCGGCTTTGAGAAAGATCTCCTGTACAGAATCCCATCTTGAACCGTAAATCTAGGCGAGGTCATCTTAATCGGTTTAGCTTTGTCCTCATCTGGCGGCAACTCTCCCTTGTCCAAAAATTCTTTCACTTCTGTAAGTACTCAAATCTGGCTCATGCCTTCCGGTTAAGTTTCCCGGCAATTCCCCGGACTTTCCTAAAGTTCAGGGGCAATTTGGGAACTTTTTCAAACCTTCCGAGGGGGGAAGGACTTGCTAGAAATTAAAATTACACGTAGTCCTTCGTTGGAAAACACCTTCTAGAATGCCACCTTGCATGGTTCTAGAAATAAGCTGAGTCACTAAGGGATAAGACCACACAGCTTCATTAGCTTTGGGGTTACAGCCGCACGGCTTCATTAGCCATCACCAGAGTGCCTATAAATAGAGACCTCCTCTACCCATTTTGAAATAAAGTTTTTAGCATTGTTACTCTGCCAAAATACCTACACGAATTTCCAGAGAGCTGAGAGCAACCAAAATCACCTCCCCCCTCTTCAAAACCCTTCAAAAGTTGGTCCTTCCCAAGGAAAACTTCAAGGAGATAGAGGAACACCACCATTGATAACCTCTCCTCCCCTTTTCCCTAAAATATACTTATCATTACTTGATATATTGCTCCTTGCTTTATATATTGCTATCTACTTGCTTGGTATTTGATATATTGCCATTAAAGATCACATCTTTAGTCATGTAGATCATATTACTCCCATTCCCTTTATCACATGGGATCCATGGAAGATCCAACCCAAGGATGAACAATAAGACCTCAAATGGCTTGTTCTAGGGTGTATCTCTCACATGGTGATGTGAAAATAGCATCCTTTGCATATAAAAATGTCATCTTTTTCATTAAAAATGCCATCTTTATTTATGAATGATATTTCCCCTTCCCATAGACCTTGCTTCCAATGATTGTCCACCTAAAAGGTTCATAAAGGACATAGGAAAGCCATAAAGGTCCTTCCTTTTCATTCCTAGTCTTAGCTTGCATCATGTTCATTACATATGTTAGCATAAAAATGTCATCTTTAGCTTAAAATGCATTCCCCATGTCCCTCATGGTTGGATCTCTCTCCAAGGATTGCCTAGTGACTTTCATAAGGCACAAAAAGGCATAGGATGAGTATAAAGATCCAATCTTTATACCCCTCCCTTAGTCCCCTTTGGTACTTGAAGCATCTCTTGGGGCGTAACGGTGTAAATGTCATATCTTTACATCGTTTCCTCCACATAAAGATGCCATAGACGGATTCTCCTTTAGAAAAGGATGAACTTGAGCCCACATCTCCGATCATCACTTGAGACGAGCATAAATATCCCGACAAAGCTCAAATCGTCTCAAGATGTAGGTTTGATGGGCATAGGTCCTTCCTTTCTAAAGAGTCTCATCCTTGGACTATAAAAAAGGTGTCCCTATCTTGATCTCATGTGATCCAAGGTCTCATCATGATGATCATAAGTCCAAGATGAGAACGGGACCAAAGTCCCAAACATATCAAAAATCCAAGGAATCCCGAGCGATAACCAACTCATGGTTTATACATCCGGAAGATAACTTGGTACATTCCCTCCTTTTCAAAAAACACATCCCACACACGAAACACAAAGGCAAGCATGAAAATCGGATCTTGGAAGACTTGCTTCGGCAAGGCTCCTTGGGTGAATGACGATCCGTTCTTCCCAAGGGGTAACTTAACCTCCGAACCCAAATCCTTTTTTTCAAAGTTTTGAGGAAATCAAAATGGCGTGGCGACTTCGTTTTTCAATTTAAATCGGATGTTTACAAACCGATGTGAGGCGGTGATCCCCTTACACGAGAAAGCGGTTCCAAATAAAAAAAATAGGAAAGCCGCGATCTTGGGCTCCACATTCACAGTTTGGCGACTCTGCTGGGGAGGAAACCAAAAGAAAGCTTTCATTTTTAAAAAATAAAAAAAATATGATACTTGATATATAGGTGGAAACCATTAAGCTTCCCATTATCTCCTTCTAACACGAGTCTGGGATAAACTATGGTCTAACAATCCCACGTACCGGTATCACTTTTCGAAAAAAAAAAGCTTTTTTTTTTAGTGGGTTAGCCTTCCGCCGCATATCCGATTCTCATGCTTGCCTTCCTTTTTCTTGCATTTGCATTGCATGCATCATTGGTTCTTGGGAATTGTGCACATTCTGAATGCTGAACAGAAAGCTTGCTGGAAGCTAAAAAGGTGCCAAAAAGGCCTGGGAAACAACCTGCAGATGAAAGGAAATGGAACCTGGAAAATTGATTGATGCAGCCGTACGACTTGATTCTCCTTGAATCCTAGCCGGGCGGCTTCATTGGCAATTTCACCGGGACAAAAATTGAGGTTAATCTGGCACCTTGGCAGCTTGGGGCTATTCAGTTCCAAGACTGACTGGAAGTCGAGATCCTTCGCGCAAGCGAAACTCTGCCGAAATTTTGCCAAGGAAAATTGGCAGAATCTTGACTCCGGCATTGACTCTGACTTTGACCCGCACGGGATACGTAAGAGTCGAGCCCGAGTCCGTGCCAAAAATTCCAAAGATCTTTCGCGCAAGCGGAGCTCTGCCAAAATTCCGACAAGGAAAAATTGGCAAGATCTTGACCTGGCATTGACTGTGACTTTGACTCATGCAACGTATGCAATGAAGTTCAATGTGACACTGTGTCATCCGGCTTTTACCGCCCGACCCATGCCTATTATCTTCTCGGACAATGCCGAAAAGTCAAAACGTCAGTCGCGCAAGTGAAACTCTGCCAAAAATTCCGTTAAGGCTGAAAGACGAGACTTTCCTAATATTGCCTTGACTATAATCCGCATCGCCCGTGCGTTAAAAGTTCCTATGACCCACTAGACCCATTAGGAGCGTTCTTCTCTCTCGGTCGGTGGGATCCGCGTGCCCTATAGGACCCTCGCCCGGGGATGTCCACCCTGGGAGGTCGAAATACAGGTGGAAAACGAGGGGCTTATAGGCGTAGTGATGGAGCCCACTGATCCAGGATCTAGAGTAGTTGCGAAAAAGAAGGGCAACCCCTTTTCCAACCAAATAGAAATTAATAAAAGACACCGTTTTAAGTAAACTGAAAGATTCTTAATTTGCATATTGCTTGAGCCTTCAGCCTAAACACCTACCCCAGAGTCTAAACCTCTCCTATCCCTTTCTTGCAGCGATAAAGAAGTGGGTGAGAATACCGGGTCAGCGGCTTGTTAGCGCAGAATTCTCGATAGGCTCGCCGAGTCCTCGGTTTGTCGCCCGTAGAGTCGAATGGCTAATTTAATAGAAAACAGCAGCGGTTTGGGTAACCAGATGACTAGGGAAGAAGAGCTAGCATTAGCCTTGGAAAACAGTCGTAAGGTCCATGAGTAACAGCAAGCCATGCTCATTGATGCGCTCCGTCGTCATGGGGTTCAGATAGTGGTTGAGTCCAACGGTTCCCTGGTTATGGTAGAAGATGAGACTCCAGAAGCAGCCATCTCAGCTCCCCCAACCTATAACCAATTCCCTCCTCCATCCACATATGATCCCTTACCAAGGACTACCCCTTTTCAGTCCTTTCCAACATCCCAGGCCACTAGGGTTCCAACGCCCTCGCCTCATCAGATAAGACCCAGCTTTATTCCCTACCAACAGAGAGCAAATGCCATGGCTATCCCAGCTACTCAGTCTCTACACTATCCTATGGGACTCACTCCCTCCCCTCAGTCTGAGCCAAATTTCCTTATCCCGGAATTCTAGTATCATTCTGACCTTTCCAACTTCGTTAATGCCTGTGAATTTGCCTATCTCCCAGACAGTGACAATGAGGAGTCAGTCGGAAATGAGAATAGGAACGGATGGATCTGCAGTGATGACGACAGTTCAGTAGAAGGAATGAACATGGAGCCAATGGAAATGAAACCCGGAGGGCAAGATAGTGTAGAAAATCACAGACCCGAAATGGGAGACTGTATCACCTCAAAGTGTGTCTGTCACCTTTGCAAGGGCGCGAAAGAGAAAATAGATGTGATCTCAGATGAGGCAGAGTATGAATTCCACATCCTAGAGTTCAACACTCCTTACAAAGACTTGGTCGGTGAATGGAGAAAATTGATCGAAGCTTTAGCTGAAAGAGGGAAGTGGGCTCCACCCACCGATCTAGAACACATAAGCGTCATTGAGGCTAAACCCCCATCGGGAAGAGTAGACTCCATTGCAGTGCTAAGGGTCACCCCTGAGACTTTGTCTGAAGAAGAATGTATGGAAGCCCTAGAAAGAGTCTTAAAGTTTGAAGCGACCCCGATCCCCTTCCTATCTTACGATGACATTGATGTTTTCTTGGTAATCCCTAAGTCAGGGGAAGAGTCCAGAATACCCCTTATATGGCGCCAAGTATCCCGACCTGCTTTTGCCCTCATTGGTCATCATAGGCAAGATGAAAGTTCCTACGGGAGTTACTGTAGTAACACTGAGGAAGACACAGTCGAAATGGCGAAAGGAACGGTGGAAGAATGGTTAGATCAGAAGCCAAAAAGCCCAGAAAACCCTCCCGTAAGTAAAGAACAGGAACCTGCCATGAGGTTTAACCCTGCAGAAATCCTTATCGATGATGGGATCTCCCACTTCAGGACCCCGAGAGAAAGAAGGGATATGCTTGACAGCGATGAGGAATATGACCCTGCTTTGCTGAAAAAGTTGCTATGTCAAGATGAAGAAGTCATTAGCAAACCTCCAAATTCTGGGAACGATAACTCCTGTTGTATGTTAACCCTGAGAAGCGTGAATGAGACTGTCAAGGCTTTGAGTGAGCAAGATGAGGCTGAAATCAGCCAGTTGCTAAGCCAATTGGGGAGTCAGGATTCAGAAAAGGCCAAAAAGCCGGTGACCTGGGATCAGATTCGAGAAGCTGCCTATGCCTCTGATAGTGCTGTTAATCGGGATTAACTGCCAGAGCCGGCTATATGCCAGCAAGAGTCCGCCTCTGACTTTTAAAGAGCTGAAGGAATCCTCCAGTAGGAATGATGACTCAGAAAATTCTAATGTCTACGTGATGACTCGGTCTGGACAGATGAGTGTTGAGCAGCCTAAGGGTGACAAAAGAAATGCCGTCTCCGAGCCCAAGACAGACAAAAGACCTTACAAGCCAGATGCAGAAAAAGAGGATCCGGTGCTGACTCAGTTGAAGTGTACTCAGGCCGATATCTCCATGTGGTCCCTGTTAACCTCCTCATACCCTCACAAACTGAAGTTAGAAGAAAGTTTGGCCAAGACCATGGTGCCCATAGATGTCACTCCATATGAAGTCGTCCAGATGATTGGAAATATCCACTATGGAAATATCATCACCTTCACTGACCTGGACCTGCCAAAATATGGGGCTAGTCATAACGAACCCCTTTACATCACAGTCCAGTTGGAAGAACGACGGTTACCGCGGGTATTAGTTGATGGAGGGTCTGCAATGAATGTCCTGCCAGCAAAAATGATGGACTTGTTGGATTTGATGCCCACAGATTTGAAGCCTTCCAGTCAGACTATTAAGGCCTATGACTCCACTGCACGATCAGTTCTGGGGATTGCTACTCTCAAGTTGTGATTGACATTCCCATTTCATTTACCGCTTTGATGGGACGACCTTGGATTCACCAGATAAATGGGGTAGCCTCTACTTTGCACCAATGTGTCAAATTCTAGTCAGGTGATGGGACTATTACTACTATTTACGGGGACAGTGTCACCATGGAAGGAACCAACACAAGAGGTATCCCGATACTGGAGATCAAACATGATGATGAAGGGTTTTCCTTGACCGGATTCTCTGTAGCCTCCTCCAAAGCGCAGGTGTGTTGCACCGACCTCACTGCTACTTCTGACAGAATACCTCCTGCCATGCGAATGATGAGAAAGATGGGTTATCTTCCGGGGCTTGGATTGGGTAAAAGACTTCAGGGTCGCAATGCTGCCATTGACATAAAGGAACAGATCACCCGATACGGCTTGGGGTATAAACAGAATTCTCAGAATGACAGAAAGGCTAAAGGAACAGTTCAGAAAAGGCGAAATGAAGGGGTCCGCCTCCATCCTTACAGCTTGTCTCTGGCCCAGTACTTCACAAGAGGTGGGACTCAATATGATGAAAATGGTAGTCAGATCTCTTTGAGAAAAACTCTTCTGGAAAACCTTGAGAAAGTTCGGGGAAAACCAGCGAATCCTGTTCGGAGAATGTTCCTGGACTTACCGGACATTCCTGGGGCTACCACTACTGTTCAGAATAAGTATGCCTTCAAAGGAAACCCAAACTGTTTCAAAGAGTCAGCACTCTTCCCGTTAGGGGTAATGGATTTCTCCGCCTTCGAGTTAGCTCTTCCAAAGATCAGCCAGATAGAAGCTGCCAGTAGTGAAGACAATGAGTTGGGTTTGCAGAAGCTGTTTGATGAAGAGGCACAGATTCCTGGCTTGATCGACTTCAGCTCAGATGATGAGTTAGTTGCCGTAATTGGAGACGGTGGTGAAGAACCTTTTGATCCTTGCACTTTGGTGACTAAAACAGAGATGCCTTTAAAGAATTGGGAGACATTCTCAGGGCCGATAGCCAGCCGACAGCAAATGATCACGGAGCTTGGATTGGTACCCCGTCCCTCTCAGTCCAGTCGTGTCAAACACCCTGTCGTCTATACAGTTGAGTCAGGAATCTTTGAATTCCAGTCCTCCGAGTCATCCGAAGGCCTCACGCCTGAGGATTATGAATATGTAGTCAATGTCATCTTTCCTTTCGCTTTGAATGAAATGACAGATCTTTTTTAGTATCCCCTTATTGCCAACTTAACAAATGATAAATTAACTAAAAACTTAATAACAGTTAATAATGAATCATTTGAACAAGATGCAAACACACTAAACGAACAATACATTAAAGAAATCTTTAAGCAGGTTATAGACAAAGAGGAAAACCGGGCCCAAGCTGTCGAGGAGGTTTTGACAAGTGTTAACTTGGGTACTGTCGAGGAACCTAAATAGACACAGATTGGGAACTTCTTCCAGGGGTTGAACGGGACAGACTGGTCAATCTGCTTAGAGAATACACGGACGTGTTTGCATGGTCATACAAGGATATGCCGGGGCTAGACAGTTCAATTGTGGAGCACAGAATCCCTCTAGCATCAGATGCTAAGCCAGTAAAGCAGAAACTGAGAAAGATCAAGCCAGAATGGTCTCTACAGGTCAAAGAAGAGATTGAGAAGCTACTCCGGGTAGGATTCATTCGGGTCATCGAATATCCGACATGGCTATCCAACATCGTGACTGTGACTAAGGCCAATGGGAAGGTGCGCTACTGTGTAGATTTCTGGGATCTAAACAAGGCCAGCCCTAAAGACGACTATCCCTTGCCAAACATAGACATTCTGGTGGACGCCACTGCTAACTACGAAGTCAAATCCTTCGTTGATAGCTTTGCTGGCTACAACCAGATCAAGATGGCCGAGGAGGACCAAGAAAAGACAGCCTTCACCACGCCGTGGGGAACATACTGCTATACAGTGATGCCATTTGGGCTTAAGAATGCCGGGGCTACTTATCAGAGGGCAGCGACCGCACTCTTTCACGACATGATCTACAAGGAGATCGAGGTATATGTCGATGACATGATAATCCATTCCAAAGGTGAGGATGGACAGCACTTTGTCAACCTGCGAAAGTTCTTTGAGAGGTTAAGACAGCATTCTATGAGACTAAACCCTGCCAAATGCACCTTTGGAGTGACAAGGGGAAAAGTGCTTGGTTATATGGTCACGAAACGAGGTATTGAAGTTGATCCCCGAAAGATCAAGGCCATTATGGACATGAGGCCACCTCGAACCCAGACAGAAGTCAAGAGCTTTATGGGCAAACTGCAGTACATCAGCCGTTTTGTCAACCAGCTGACTACCATGTGCGAGCCCATCTTCAAGCTTATGAAGAAGAATGCAGACACAGAATGGACCGAGGAATGCCAAGATGCCTTTGACCAAATCAAGGCGTACTTAGTACATCCTCCGGTACTATGCCCCCCACATAGACAGAAACCTCTTCTGCTCTATCTCACTGTCACTGATATGGCAGTTGGGGCTATGCTTGCTCAGGAGAAGAAAGAATCTCGGGTAGAAAATGCCATTTACTTTGTCAGCCGAAAGCTGCAGGGAAGTGAGCTCAATTATTCAGCGTGCAAAAAGACTTGTGCAGGACTGGTCTGGGTAGTCGGCAAGCTGAAGCATTACATGCAAGCCCACTCTGTGAACTTGGTCTCGAAAATGGACCCCATCAAGTATATCTTTGACAAGCCTTCCCTCTTGATGTGTCTAGCAAAGTGGTTGTTCTTCTTAGCTGAGTATGACATCAACTACGTGATGAGAAAGGCCATCAAGGGTCAAGCTCTGTCAGACCATCTGGCAAACTTCCCTAGTAATGAGGACTGCGGGCCTGAACCCCAATTCCCAGATGAAGGAATCTTTGTAGTTGAGCCTGAAAATCGATGGCAGCTTTTCTTTGACGGAGCTGCTAACAAGAGTGGAAACGGCATAGGAATGCTACTGGTCGATCCGAAAGATGAGCACATGCCAATAGCCCTTAAGTTGAACTTCCCTGCCATGAACAATGTTGCCGAGTATGAAGTTTGCATTGCTGGTCTAGAGGCTGCCTTAGAAAGGAATGTCAAGGAGCTCAAGGTTTATGGAGACTCAGCCTTAATCATTAACCAGGTCTCTAACAAGTGGAAGACTGTGGATCCTAACCTTCAGAGGTATCATGCCTACATGGAAGAGTTGACTGAGCAGTTCAGAGAAGTGACTTTCCATTACCTGCCAAGGGAAAAGAACAGATTCGCAGATGCCTTAGCCACTCTAGCCTCATTGGTAGAGATCCCTGAGGGAAAGGCCATAAAACCATTTAGAGTGGGTAGAAGAGAAGCCCCGACTTTCTGTTGTGAAATAGACTTGGGACCCGAGCCTGTGAAGGAACCCTAGTACAGTCAGATTTACCAGTTCCTCAAAGATGAAGAGTCAGCTTTCAGAGACGAAGAAGGTAGACCAAGGGAAGGCATCAAGGCCAAGAGCTTGCAAGCCCTGAAACGGTTGGCCTCCCATTATGTCATCCTAGGGGGCGACCTGTACAAGAGACAGTACCAGGGACCACTCCTCCTATGTGTCACCCAAGAAAGGGCCAGAGAGTTAATGACCGAAGTCCACAATGGTCCCTGCGGTCCTCATATGAATGCCAGAGCATTGATGCAAGTGATCCTCAGAATGGGTTACTACTGGATTTCCATGGAAACAGACTGTGTCCAGCATGTCCGAGCGTGCAACAAATGCTAACGGTTTGCCAACCTCAACCATCTTCCGCCTCATGACCTGTACTGCATGACGACTCCTTGGCCGTTTGCAACTTGGGGTATTGACGTGATAGGGAAGGTAGCCCCGACAGGAAGCAATGGGCATGAATTCGTGTTAGTGGCAGTCGACTACTTCACAAAGTGGGTAGAGGCAAAGTCTTACAAGGTCCTCACTTCCAGAAAAGTGGCCCAGTTCATCAAAGAAAACATTATGTGCAGATATGGGGTGCCCAATGAGGTCATTTCTGATAACGGGTCGCACTTCGAAGGGGACTGCAATAGATTGCTATAAGAATTCAGAATCACTCACCACAAGTCGTCCCCATACAGACGTCAGACCAATGGAGCCGTAGAAGCTGCCAATAAGACGCTCGAGCGGATTATCCGAAAAATGGCCACCCATGGTCGTGACTGGCCTGAGAAGCTGCACTTGGCACTCTGGGGCTACAGAACGTCTGTCAGAATAGCTACGGGAGAAACTCCCTTTGCCCTAACTTACAGGATGGAAGCAGTGTTGCCAGTGGAGTTGGAAATCCCGTCACTAAGGGTCCTCCTGGAAAACAGTGTCAATGAAGTAGAGTGGCTGCGTAGCCGACACAATGAGTTGGCCCTGCTCGACAAAAGAAGGCTAAAAGCTATGGACCACACCCGAGCCTACCAGAGGCGAATGGCCAGGTGAAATTACCCGGATCTGGCTCGCGCGCGGGCCCCGGCATCTCGCATTTGCTTTTGGGAATTGCCGGGATCCGAGAGGCAGCGCAATCGCGCCCCGGCATCTGGCATTCCATTTTATGCGTTGGAAGGAGGTGTCTCGCTGTGTGTTTGCTTGTAGAGTCGCCACACCATTTTGATTAAGCCCAAAACATTGAGAAAAGGCATCAGTTTAAAAATAAACTATTTTTGTGTGATGAGATTTTGAGTTCGGAGGTCAGGTTACTCCGATCAGGAAGAGAATATTAGAATATTAGAGCTCACCCGAGTCGCCTCGTAAAAATGAGTCTTTCGATACCCCTTCTTTCTTTAAATGTTGTGTGTGTGTGTGTGCTTTTAAAAATGCATGCTGTATCGGATGTCTACATTGTACACTACGTATTGAAATGTATTGAAATAGTGTAGGAAGGAAGCCTTACCAATGTTGGTTCGTGTCTGTCTTCCACTGGGGAATAGTGTTTGAGGATGGAATAGTGTTCCGGGACGGACCGAGATTGCTTCGGGATGTGCCGGTAGTCTGCGGACAGAGCTTTGGCATGCCTTGGGATTGTCAAGTGTGCACTTGGGCAGAGTTTCAGCGTGCGTTGGGATCGTCGGTTGGATTCGGGCAGAGGTTCGGCGTGCGTTGGAATCGTCGGTTGGATTCGGGCAGAGGTTCGGCGTGCGTTGGAATCGTCGGTTGGATTCGGGCAGAGGTTCGGCGTGCCTCGGAATCGTCGGTTGGATTCGGGCAGAGGTTCAGCGTGCCTCGGTTTGAGTACCCCTACCCGAACTCACGTTTTTTGGTCCACTTTCCTTGATTTTTGGGCTCATTTATTTGCTAAAATGCATTTTTGAGCCCAATTATCCTTTTGATTATTCAATCCATTGGGCCTGCCTTCCTGCGACCCAGGTATATCACAATGTTGACCGGTGTCGTCCGACAAAGGGCCACTAAAGGCGGTTAACGCCCTCTGTCGTCCGACATAGGACCTCCCATCAGCATGCCTATAAATAAAGGGCATGGCTGATCATTTTAAGGGGGACTTTTGGCAATCAAGGAAACTCTGTCAAAATAGAGGCTCACCCTCTCTCTCACACACACACTCACCTCCCTCCTCATACATACACACATCCAAGCCAAGATCCAAAGAAAGACTTCCTTTGTTGGTGTTTTGAAGGGGTAAACACCATACTATTGGTGCTTTTACCTTGTGGACTACAATAGGTAGCCACTAAACCCTCTCTCTCTCTGATTACCTCTTGCATATTCATCCATATTGTCTTGCATGCTTACATGTTTTGATATTATGTGAAATATTTGGGATTTTGCATGACAAAGGTGGTGGAGATGTGAATCTTCCATATTCACATCTCCTCACCTCAGATCTGGACATTTGGTGGCCTTAGCACCATTAAAGTTTGCATCTTGGTTAGCTTTGTTTGAGTTAGGAGGTGATGGCTACATGATAATGGCCATAAATATGTGATTCATCACATTTGGCCATTAAAGCCATGTGATCCTCCCATAATACTCCCCCAGTGTTACTATTTTACTGCTTTCAGTTAATAATATAGCTTAGTTTTGCATTGAGAACAAGGTGGGATCAATCTGACTGAAGGGCACTGAAACAGGCCTCTTGTGTCGGACGACACAGGACCCCTCAAAGGATCCTATATCATACGACATAGAGTTCCCAGAAAGCTGTCTGGCTTTCAAGGACTTCAGATCTACCAAGATTGATCTCCCC
Source organism: Adenophora triphylla var. japonica (assembly GCA_022495995.1). Classification (NCBI taxonomy): domain Eukaryota; kingdom Viridiplantae; phylum Streptophyta; class Magnoliopsida; order Asterales; family Campanulaceae; genus Adenophora; species Adenophora triphylla. The sequence goes on along the minus strand of JAFEMH010007156.1, from coordinate 76,608 downwards.
TTGTGACTCAAAGCTGGGTCTAAGTAGCTTTAGTTCATTTACCACTATTTGGGGAGTCTAAGATCTGTTTGGGTGCAATCCATTAATGGAGGCGGTTTGTCATATGACATGGACAACCTTGGGTGTCCTATGGCATATGACATCCGTATCATTAAAAGTCAATCTTGACTTTGCTCACTCCAATCAACCCCAAACTGGTCTTAGACCCTGAATAGTGTCTCTTCCTAGCTAAAATAATCTTGTTCCAATTCCAGAGTAGCTTTGGTGTTGTAAGAGATATTCTGACCAAGAGACCTTATGTCGTCCGACATCCCTCTCTGAGGAAGTCCTGTGTCGGACGACATCCGAGTTCCCTGGACAGACTGTCTCATCCTCTGCCTTGTAATGCAAATTTTCGTTTGTAAGGGTGTGGCCCCCTGTCATGGCTCACAAGTTGTATCCATTCTGAATACCATCAATGAAATACAAGTTTGCATGCCTTGTTTGTTGACACAAATCACACACACTTTGAATGATCATAATTGTTCATTGCTTGATTGAAAGTCTCGAAAGAGGCGTGTTGGGTGAAATCCCAAGTTCTTCCTAACACGTAACCTGACCCCCGAACCCAAATTCTCTTTAAAAAAAAGGTTTTTCAATGTTTTCCTTTAAAAACGGCGTGGTGACTCCCAAAAACAAAAGAAAATTATTAAACAAAAAACATGAAACTAGATGACATGTTTTGTTTTCGGAGGGCGTACATTCAGTGGCTACTCCACTGGGGAGGAACATTGAAAAACTTTTGTTTTTGGAAAAAAAAAATGAAAATGATACTTGGTATATAGGTGGAAACCATTAACCTTCCTGTATCGCTCCCTAACCCGGGGCTTGGGATAAATTGTGGTCTAACAATCCCACGTACCGGTATCATTCTTTTTTTTTTTGAAAAAGAAAAAGTTTTTCTTAAGAGGGTCTAACTTTCTTTAAATCAACTTGGACAATTTCTTCATTCTCCTTGTGTGTGATTTATGTTATTATGTGTGCTCCTATGTGCCATGCCATGATTATGTGCCTATATGCTTTATATGTCTTGGTATGTGGTATTTTGGATGGTGGGGCTTCCCCCTTGCAGTTTGCTTGGCTCTGTTGGTGAGCATCCCTATGTCGGACGACATCCCCTTCTTGGGATGTCCTGTGTCGGACGACATAGGAATGCAGTACAGGAGCAGGTTCAGCTGATCAGGTGAACAGGGCAGGATGGTTCTGATATACAGCTGCTAGTGATCTCTTGGCATTTGGGGCAGTCCCCTTTTGTCGTGCTTTTGGACTCATTGTAGTATTGGTGGCATGTCCACCCCCATTGTAGAGACAGTCTGAGCATGGCTTCCTGTGTCATACGACATCTACGCTCCCGGGTAATCCTGTGTCGTGTGACACCCAAGGCCCTGAGCAGTCCTGTGTCGTATGACACCCCTGGCCCTGGACAAACTGCCTCAATCCATTGCCTTGTAATTCATTTTCATCAACTGTAAGTGGGATGTGGCCTCCCATAGTAAAAGGCTCACAAGATGCAATCCCTCATTTTGATTAATAAAGCAAAGCATTAAAACACATTTTATTACATATATTGTCTCACACAATTGTACACACTTTGGAATGTTTTGAATGTTGAACATAGAAAGACTCGTCTACGGACGAGGCATGCTGGGTGAACTCTCAAGTTCTTCCCAACACGTAACCTGACCCCCGGACCCATTTTCTCTTAAAAAAGGTTTTTCAATGTTTTCCTTAAAAACGGCGTGGCGACTCCCATAAGATAATTCATATTATCTTTTACATTTATTTTTTCGGCGAGCGTTCATTCACATCCTTTGCCTAGAAAACGTGTCTTTCATCATTTGAAAAACGTCATGTCTAGCACATTGCTCTCCTAAGCACAAAATTCTGATTTTCATGAAATTCTTTGCACATAAGCATTAATTTTTCAAAATGGCATGCATGAATCCGTTTCATCATCCAAAATCTTGCTTTCCCATCCATGATCAGAAATTGACCTAGTTCTAGCACATGCAAGGACTCCGTCACATTTTAGACATCATTTTTCTTACTTTGTTTTCAAAAAAATGAGTCATTCTCATTATTTTTCAAATAAATTGCACATGCATGTTCATTTATCCCCTTAGCCTCATAGGTTAATCATCAAAATTTCAAAATCATCAACAAAAATTCATAGGAAAATTCGAGAGATTCCTAAAAATCGGGTCAAGCCCTAAATCAATCAAAATTCCAATTAAAATTGACAAAATCAAGCAAATCAAGAATGCTTACCCCAATAGATTGAGGTTTTGTTGATTTGTGCTCTCCCCTAATGGGATAAAGCTCAGACGGAGGCGTGTTGAAGTCATACTTCCGCTCCGTTCGAACGAGCTCCCTCCTTCTCCTCCTAGCGGCTTTCGATATGTTTCTTCACGCTTGCTTAGGCATTATGTTCCCTTTCGAATCCATCTTGATCACAATAGAAGCAAATGAATTGAAGGATTTTGAAAATTCTCTCTCTCCTCTCTCTCTCTTCCTCGGCAGCAAGCGGGCGGCAATGGCGCCCAATGCCCGTTTCAATTCAGTTTAAATAATCTGGTGAAAATAAATTTCTAGTCGGACGGCCTCTTTTTCCCTCATCTCATGCCGGGCGGCCTCATTTGCTCTGAGCTGAAATTACACTTATGCCCCTGGACTTTCCACTTAGGCATACAATTTCCGTTATCTCTTAACCAGAATAACGCTGTTTCCCAAGGATATCCGTTATCTCCATGAGGAATAAACTTTTCTCCCGAGTCGCCTCCGTTACTTCCGTTATAACAGAATAAACGTTAGGTGACATCCTCTGAATTGTCAAAACCCTAAACTTAAGCTACCTCTATCTCTTAGATAGTGAAGTACGCTTCAGTTTCTCTAAACTTTAGCTACCTCTATCTCATAGATAGTGAAGTACGCCCAAGTTCTCCAAACTTAAGCTACCTCTATCTCATAGATAGTGAAGTACGCTTCAGTTTCTCTAAGCTTTAGCTACCTCTATCTCATAGATAGTGAAGTACGCTCAAGTTTTTCCAAACTTTAGCTACCTCTATCTCATAGATAGTGAAGTACGCTCAAGTTCTCCAAACTTTAGCTACCTCTATCTCATAGATAGTGAAGTACACTCAAGTTCTCCAAACTTTAGCTACCTCTATCTCACATGTAGTGAAGTATGCACAAGTTTTTCCAAACTTTAGCTACCTCTATCTCAAAGGTAGTGAAGTACGCTCAAGTTTTTCCAAACTTTAGCTACCTCTATCTCAAAGATAGTGAAGTACGCTCAAGTTTTTCCAAACTTTAGCTACCTCTATATCATAGATAGTGAAGAACGCTCAAGTTTTTCCAACTTTAGCTACCTCTATCTCATAGATAGTGAAGTACGCTCAAGTTTCCCAACTTTAGCTACCTCTATCTCATAGATAGTGAAGTACGCTCAAGTTCTTCAAACTTTAGCTACCTCTATCTACTCGATAGTGACGTAAGCTTTAGTTTCCACAGGTGACAACCTCCATTAATTGTCAACCAGGTGAAAACCTCCATTAATTATCAAACCAGGTGACAACCTCCATTAATTGTCAAATAAGGTGACTCCTCTATGAATCATCAAAACCTCAAGAATCCTAGACATCGTTCCTAACTATCTAGTGAGACTTGAACTATGACCAAGGCTTGATTCCTCCGGAATACGTAGGTAGCCTTTCATAAAGGTCCAGCCATCCGACCGCAGTGGTCACCCTCTTCCTTCATCACTCCTCAGTGGTGAGACAGCCTTTCCTAAAGGGTCCAGCCATCCTACCACAATGGTCACCCTTTCCCTTCATCACTCCTCAGTAGTGAAGTAGCCCCTCAGAGAGGTCCAGATATCCGACCACATAGGTCAAATTCCTTCATCTAGCGTATCCCCAAAAGAGGATCGGGCCTACTTGACCTCCTAGGTCACTTTCCCTCCATTTCCCTAGCAAGAGACCAGTTTCTCTTCGCCATTCCCCAGCGGATCTTTTCTGAACTACGATCATGGCTAGATTCCTCCGGGATACGTAGGTAGCCTACTTTAGGTTCAGCCAATTCATCACATATGACACCCCTTTCCCCAGTGAATCTTTTCCGAACTACGATTATGGCTTGATTCCTCCAGGATACGTAGGTAGCCTTCCAAAAGGTTCAGCCACTCGACCACCTTGGTCACCCAATTCATCTCGGCAGTTCGCCAAATTGGATCCTCTTTTTATTGACAACCCCACTCGCCCTACAAGTGACGTTGCCGAGTGGCTTCTGTAAGTACCCAAATCTGGCTCATGCCTTCCGGTTAAGTTTCCCGGCGATTCCCCGGACTTTCCTAAAGTTCAGGGGCAATTTGGGAACTTTTCCAAACCTTCCGAGGGGCGAAGGACTTGCTAGGAATTAAAATTCCACATAGTCCTTCGTTGGAAAACACCTTCTAGAATGCCACCTTGCATGGATCTAAAAATAAGCTGAGTCACTAAGGGATAAGACCGCACGACTTCATTAGCTTTGGGGTTACAGCCGCACGGCTTTATTAGCCATCACCAGAGGGCCTATAAATAGAGGCCTCCTCTACCCATTTTGAAATACAGTTTTTAGCATTGTTACTCTGCCAAAATACCTACACGAATTTCTAGAGAGCTGAGAGCAACCAAAATCACCTCCCCCTCTTCAAAACCCTTCAAAAGTTGGTCCTTCCCTAGGCAAACTTCAAGGAGATAGAGGAACACCACCATTGGTAACCTCTCCTCCCCTTTTTCCTAAAATATACTTGTCATTACTTGATATATTGCTCCTTGCTTTATATATTGCTATCTACTTGCTTGGTATTTGATATATTGCCATTAAAGATCACATCTTTAGTCATGTAGATCATATTACTCCCATTCCCTTTATCACATGGGATCCAGGAATGATCCAACCCAATGATAAACAATAAGACCTCAAATGGCTTGTTTTAGGGTGGATCTCTCACATGGTGATGTGAAAATAGCATCCTTTGCATATAAAAATGTCATCTTTGCATATAAAAATGTCATCTTTTTCATTAAAAATGCCATCTTTATTTATGAATGATATTTCCCCTTCCCATAGACCTTGCTTCCAAGGATTGTCCACCTAAAAGGTTCATAAAGGACATTGGAAAGCCATAAAGGTCCTTCCTTTTCATTCCTAGTCTTAGCTTGCATCATGTTCATTACATATGTTAGCATAAAAATGTCATCTTTAGCTTAAAATGCATTCCCCATGTCCCTCATGGTTGGATCTCTCTCCAAGGATTGCCTAGTGACCTTTATAAGGCACAAAAAGGCATTGGATGAGTATAAAGATCCAATCTTTATACCCCTCCCTTAGGCCCCTTTGGTACTTGAAGCATCTCTTGGGACGTAACGGTGTAAAGGTCATATCTTTACATCGTTTCCTCCACATAAAGATGCCGTATATGGATTCTCTTTTAGAAAAGGATGAACTTGATCCCCACATCTCCGATCATCACTTGAGACGAGCATAAATATCCCGACAAAGCTCAAATCGTCTCAAGAGGTAGGATTGATGGACAAAGGTCCTTCCTTTCTAAAGAATCTCATCCTTGGACTATAAAAAAGGTGTCCCTATCTTGATCTCATGTGACCCAAGGTCTCATCATGATGATCATAAGTCCAAATAAGAACGGGACCAAAGTCCCGAACATATCAAAAATCCAAGGAATCCCGAGCGATAACCAACTCATGGTTTATACGTCCGGAAGATAACTTGGCACATTCCCTCCTTTTCAAAAAACACATCCCACACATGAAACACAAAGGCAAGCATGAAAATCGGATCTTGAAAGACTTGCTTCGGCAAGGCTCCTTGGGTGAACGACGATCCGTTCTTCCCAAGGGGTAACTTAACCTCCGGACCCAAATCCTTTTTTTCAAAGTTTTGAGGAAATCAAAATGGCGTGGTGACTCCGTTTTTCAATTTAAATCGGATGTTTCCAAACCGATGTGAGGCGGTGATCCCCTTAAACGAGAAAGCGGTTCCAAATAAAAAAAAGGAAAGCCGCGATCTTGGGCACCACATTCACAATTTCCACTGCCCAATTCTTCTCCACTTCATCAATTTCCATGATTATCGGCCTATTTATTTCCTACATATCTAAATATTCCACCATTGGCTCAACATGAAGGCTTTGCATGTCACCTCCTGCCGACCAGCTCAACGTATCTGCTCTTGAATTTTCAGATTTGTCTATCTGAATCAATTCCCAAAATTCATACCCCTTCAAAATGTTTTTTGCCATATTACAATATTTCACCAAAACGGGATAAAGCACCCCACACTCGCCCTTCACCTGGTTTACAATAAGCTGAGAATCTGAATGAATCACAATCTTTGTCAGCCTAATGTCTCTCCCCAACTCAATTCCCGCGATCAAAGCCTCATATTCCGCTTTATTGTTTGACACAGAAAAATTGAACCTCAGCGCCTTCTCATACTTGCACTCCTCATCAGGTGAAACCAATATTATTCCCGCTCCCCCTCTATCCTTCGCTGACGAGCCATCCACATGCAAACTCCAGAAGTTTGGCGGCCTTTCTTTATCTTCAATCAAACTGGCACAACTCTCTTTGTCGCCTTTCTCTTACTTCCCTCTTCGTCCAATTTTGCCTGTGATTTCGTGAATGAAGTTTTGACAATAAAATCGGCCAAAGCTTGCACCTTAATCGCTCGGTGAGATTCATACTTAATGTCAAATTCTGTCAGCTCAATGGACCACTTCAATAGCCTTCCCGCCGTATCAGGTTGCTGCAAAATCTTCCTTAAAGGGGCATCAGTCAAAACCACAATAGTGTGCGACACAAAATAGGCTCTCAATTTCCTGGCAGCCATCACTAAGGCATATGCCAGTTTCTCGGCATTGAAGTATCTCGCCTCCACTTCACTCAAAGCCTTGGATACATAATACACCGGCCTTTGAATACCTCCATCTTCCCTTACCAACACGGTGGCAACCCCATAATCTGATGCTGCCAGGTAAATAAACAATTCTTCTCCTTCCAACGGGCTACATAACAATGGCGGCTTCCCCAGATAAGCTGTCATCTGCTCGAAAGCGACATTGCATTCCTCACTCCAAACAAACTTTTTTCTGCCTTTCAAAACTTTGAAGAATGGCAAACACTTTTTGGCTGATCTTGATATAAACCGCCCAGAGCAATGTTTCTCCCATTCAAGCGCTGGATCTCGTGGATCGACTTGGGTGGCGACATATCCAACAAGGCTTGTATCTTCTCAGGGTTTGCCTCTATCCCTCTCATGTTCACCAGAAATCCCAAAAATTTCTCCGCCGTCACCCCAAATGTGCATTTACTAGGGTTCAACTTCATAGATTTTTTTCTCAAATTGCCAAAAGTCTCAGCGAGATCCTCCAGATGGTCGTTTTCCTTCGTCTTAATAACCATATCATCAATGTATGCTTCAATATTCCTTCCGATCTGCGACTTGAACACCTCATTCACCATCCTTTGGTATGTCACCCCGGCGTTCTTCAATCCAAAAGGCATCATTTTGTAACAAAAATTTCCTTTGGGCGTCCTGAAAGCTGTTTTTGCCACCCTATCCTCCTCAGCCATTTAATTTGGTGGTAGCCCGAATAAGCATCTATAAAACTGAAAACTTTGTGGTCTGTAATTGAATCCACTAGCTTGTCAATTTTGGGCAGAGGATAACAATCCTTGGGACAGGCCGTATTTAAATCTGTGAAATCAATACACATTCTCCATTTCTTGTTCGCCTTCAAAACCATCACAGGACAAGCCAGCCAAATATGATACTGAATTTTCTCAATGATTCCCGCCTTTAACATTTTCTCAACTTCCTCCAAAACCGCCTTCTCTTTCTCTGGCGACAAATATCTCACTTTCTGCTTAAACGGCTCAATGTTGGGGTCGGCATTCAGGCAATGCATAGCGGCATCTTCATATATACCCCTCATATCCTCGGTCTGCCAAGCAAACACGTCCAAATTCTCCTTCAAAAATTCAATCAAGTGATCTCGCTCGCTTCTCGCCAACTAATCTTGATTTTCTGCTCAGGAAAATAGCTATTAATTTCCACTTCCTCTAATTCCTCCAAGGCCTGAATGTCGGGCTCATCCCTTACCTGCAACGTATCCACCTCAATTCTTTTTCATTTTCTGCCCCTGGCGACAACCTCCTTCCTTGGGTCAGCAAAAACATTTCCAGTTGGCCTCCCTTCTATGTCTTCCACCTCAATTGATTCACATTCTTCATCTGATTCATCCACAATCTCCTCTATGTTGGGCTCACATTCACCATTTCTATAGCAAAACTGTTCTCGCCGGCGGCTTCCTGATCAATCACAATTTCTCTGGCTTCCCGCCCTTCCTCAATCTCAACCTCTACACTTTCTGGGGCTTCACTTGCTGCCACAACTATCATGTCCGTATTATTTAACATACTTTCCGTCACTTCCCAATCTATTTCATCCTCTACTGCCTCAATCACATTGATGCGCAATTGGCGAGATGTCGACTTTGTCGTTAATGAGCTTGTGGTTGCCGCCTTGGCCTTCTACATCTCCTTCTTCTTTCTCATCACTGTAATCACTTCACTCTTCAAACACCCAATGCAGTTGGGAGTTGGATACTTTACTCTCTGATGAGGAATGGACACCACCATTTCAAAGATTTGCATGAACGGGATCCCAACTATTGCATTGTAAGGGGAAACCAAATCAATCACCATAAACTCCACATGCTGGGTTCTCGCCAACCTCCCTTCTCCAACTTTGACTTCCAACATTATAGTGCCCTTCACCTTAACAGTATGATTGGTAAAACCTTCTAAAAATCCATTGTAAGGTACCAAATTTGCCTCAGTATACCTCATCCTCTTGAAAGCTTCATAATAAGAAATATTGCAGCTTGCCCCATAATCCACCAATACCCTCTGCACAATATTGTTTCCCGGATAAATTGTGATCACCACAGGCTGGCTTCCATGACTCTTCATAACCGCCAATTCTCGCCTAGAAAAGCTTATCACCCTGTCTTCACTTGCGGCATACTCTGGGACATTGAAACTATGCGACAATGTTATTATTTGGCTGTTAAGCTGGGCCACACTAGGGAGAGGATCCTGAATAACATCAACCAACTTTCTCTTTGGTCTCGCCTCCTCAACTCGCCCCACATTCTTCTCAAGAAACTCCTTCAACTCGCCCCCATCAATCTTCATCTGAATCACTCTCCTCAAATTGTAACAATCTTCCGTCAAATGCCACAAAGCTTGGTGATACTCGCAAAAGCTATTTTGATCTCTGGCTCCTGCTGTTCCTTCCTTTATGGGGTAAGCCGCTGGAAAGTTCACCCTCTTCAAAATCTCACTAATGCTCATGTTCAGCCTATCATACTTAACGATTTTTCACGGATTACGGCCTCCACCACGGCCACCACTTCCTCTAGCCTGACCTCTACCACGACCACCTCTATCTCCCCTTCTTTCATCCATCACAAATTCAATTCTCTCTTTAACATTATTTTTCGATGTAGAGGTTGTCGCAGGCGCCACTGCAACATCATCATTATTGTCTCCTCCACAATAGCCTCTAACTCGCTCATATAACTCATCAGCCATCTCTGGCAACCTCATACCCAACTCCCGCTTTGAAAGGGCCCGGCAACAAACTGGAATTGTAGAGCATAATGATGTTGCTCTGCTCTATATCTTAGATCTGATTGGCTACTTTCATAAACCTCTCCGTATAACTCGCAATCCCTTCATCGGCTTTCTGCCTGATCCTGCACAACTCTTGCTTTCTTACGGGCTGCTCTCCTGAGGCACTGAATCTCGCCAGAAATTTCCTCTTGAAATATTGATACCCAGAGATTGACTCTGAAGGCTGGGCCAAAAACCACTCCAAAGCATTATCAGTAAGACCCGAACTGTTCGACAGATTCCCACGTATTACGCAGATCAGTTTCTAAAAGAGTCGGGTGAATGGCTTGTTCATTCCTATCACAACAAGATGGACTCATGCTGGCCAACGCTCTACACAAAATGGCTTCACTTTTTGTCAACATAGACATCGTCACTTTAAACCCGCCAACATGGGTTCTCGCCCTTGTAGTTCCCGATTAATTTGACAAACTTGGAACGCGGAAAGTGGGATCTGGGTCGACATTTTTGGATACTTTTCACAAACGGGGCCAAATAAGAATCCTTTTCCTCCTCAACCTTGGTTCCCGCCTCTAATTCCTTGATCTTCTTAGCCATTTCCACCTTCCACCTATCATCCTCCTCTTTTTAGCCTTCTCAACCTCTGCAGCCTTATCAACCCTTTCTTTATCATCCTTTTCTCGCTCTCCGATCCCTATCTCACTGCGACTTCTCCTCACGGTGTTGCCTCTCTGAATGCCGCGACCTCTCATAATGATGCGACCTTTCATCCGAATACTTTGAACGACTGGGCCTATAAGTCTTGTCCATCGTTGATCCACTATCCATCTCGTCACCTTCATATTCATAATAATAAGAATCCTCTCGCGAGTTGCCAGACTTGTAATGTACTTTCATCCTTTTTGCATCTTCCACAAATTCTTGATATCTATTCTTTCCCGCTGCTCCTTCTGATCTCGCTTTGGCGACTTCTCGCCTAGGCTCCCTGACTTTATCCTTGGGCGGCGGCATATCCCGCACTCGCCTTTCGTCTCTCTTGGATACACTCTGGCTAGCCACCAGCTCCCTCACTGGGCTCTTTCCAGCTGCCCTTGCCAGCACATTGGGCGAGATCTCCGTCGGCTCCCGCCTCATCTCCATCAATCTATTATTATTTGCGAGAATCTGCAATAGAAATTCATTATTGACCCTGATCCTGTCTGCCTCCGCCCTAACATCATCATTTCTTGAGGGGACAGGATCCTGCCCTTCGGTTCTCGCCTTCCCTCTATCAGCACGCTCTTTATTTTCTCGCTCCTTCCTTCGTCGCACAGTTGACTCAGTATCAGTAGAATTTACATCACCTTCCTTATCAGACCCTCTGGCCAAATGAGTATCCTTAGGGTTTGGGGTTGTCATAGCTAAATTATGGGCAATCTTCGAAGGGGTCCCTTTATCTTGACCCATTTGACAGGTATTCTGAGCTCTCTAACAAGTACACCAACAAGAACAAAGCTTACACGAACAAAAACAAAGCTTACACAAATAGAAACGAAGCTAACAGCAACTAGACAGAAGGGTTTTCTGGGTTTCTAACAAGAACAAAGACATCCACAGCTCCAAACGAACCAACAATCCACAACAAACTTCAACAGACCAAACAAAGAAGAAAATCAGTCTCGGCAATGGAACCAACTGCTACCACGCCAAATGGTTGCTCAGGAACTGACCGGAACAGAAGCAAGGGGATACTTCGGATGTCTTTTCTGAATGGTCACCTACACACATGCACAACAAGTCAACTAAGCCGGTGGCGTCTCCGACGTTACCCCTCCGGCGTGAGAGTAAGTTAACTAGTCACAATATCAAGAAAATCTATGGAGTTTAGAGAGAGAAAGCTCAGGAGAAAAATAAGAGAACTTACTTAATGAGATTTTCTAGGTTTCTTTTATACTCCCATGCACCATGTGCCTTGCACATCTTAGGACACTTGTCAATCATCAACAAGGGGTGCCAACACCCCCAAAGTTAGTGGAGACACCACTGTTCACCCTGTCAAATCTCTTATCATTGATGGTTAAGGTGGGGCCCAGAGGTGACAATCTGGGTATCATTCAAAGTCACCAGACAAAGGAGAGGTGGCAATCCTCAGATTGCCGCCAAACCTAACCTTCTTCCAAGCGAGATTCTTACCTTTCGACTCTATCATCTTAAGCTATTAATAACCAAGGTATACTTCTCGCTTGGCCTTACTCTCGCACGCCGGTCTACGTATGTCGCCCCATCACCTATGTCCCCTCATTATTTTGGGCCACTTTAATACATGTGTTACACGTACTTGGCCCATTTTAGCTATATTGGGCCTAATTTACTGTTTCAGGCCCAAATCTATTTTTCACAATCGCATCAAGATCTATATAATGTTTGAGCACAAAATCCATCTACAATAATCAAATAGGGCAATTCAAATCATTTGGTATATAGCAATTCAGCAACAACAACACATAATTGGTTCTTGACATCGTCAGAAAGTCCAAAAAGAGCAATTCAAGTAATTTGGTTAGCTATTCAGCATCAACAACAAATAACTGGTTCTTGACAATGTCAGAAAGTCCCAAAGGGCAGTTCAGGTCATTTGGTTAGTAATTCAAAGGCTGTCTCTCGACTGTACGACCTACTACCGGAGACTCTGGAGAAGTGAGAGCAAACAAATAAGTGGTTCTTGACAATGTCAGAAATTCGCAGCAAACGTTAAATTGTGTAGTCACTAAAAGAAAAATGGGTATTGACAACGTTTTTTTAACTACATTTTTAAATAAACGTTGTCATTTATTGGGTTTGACAACATTTTGCTCATAAATGTTGTGCTACATTTATTATAACAACGTTTGTAGTAAAAATGTTGTCTTTATGGTAATACGACAACGTTTGTTATAAAAACGTTGCGTTATACTACAACGTTTAAGAAATAAACGTTTTCAAGGAAAAAAGAAAAAATAAATATAAAAAGATAAAAAGGAGAAAAGGAAAAGGCGGGCACTCAATTCCCGCACATCCTTCTCCAAAAAATTGAAAATAGCACTTTTCCCCCCAAATCCCCAAATCGAAGCAAACCCATCGTCTCTCTCCATGGCATCGACGGCGATAAACCACCCCACCTCTCACTCCACAATAATAACACCTCCGCTGGAAAACACCACCCCACCTCTCGCTCCACTACAATAACACCTCCGCCGGAAAACACCACCCCACCTCTCGCTCTGTCACACACAGTCACACAAACACTCACACACACTTTCAATTATGAACTTCAAGCCCTAATTTCAACTCAATCAGTTTCTCTCTCTAAACTCACTCCAGCTCCGTCATCTCTCTCTCTCTCTCTCTCTCTCGCTCTTCAGGTTGATTACTATCTCAATTTAGCTTTCTCAATTTACTTATGTATCGATATCAAATTTTCATTTATTTTCTCAAATATATTTCTCTAAACATATCATCTTTCTCCTTTCCCTAGTTGTTTACCCCCAAATCCCCAAATCCATGCCCTCACAATTTTGAGCTGCCATAAACCCTTATTTCAGAGGATTGATGTCGAAATTGGTCTCTTCATATTTCTCCCCCTTTTCTTTTTATTTATCTTCTAGTTCTCATTTAATTTAATTTACTTGGCGTTGGTATTTTGATTCGTGTATTGTTATCCCTGGCCTAGTTGTTTCCCCATAAACCCTTGTTTCCTGATGTCTTGCTGCATTTTATACCATCTGCATAGTTGTAAGTACCCCAATCTGGATCACCCTCTTCCGAGCACACGGGAAACACCGCAGACTCACACAAACGCAGTCTCGTAGACCCGTGACACTCAAAAACCTCAAAACCCCCAAACCAAACCAAGGGAGGGACCTTTTTGAGATAAAAGAGCACAAAAGGACCTCAGAGGAATTTTTCAAAAATTGGAAAAGCATATAAGGTCCGTACGGACCTCTTTGTTGTCATGATTACTGAATCCTCTTAAAGTCCAAGATATTCCCTCAAATCCCGGAAATAATAATTACTCAGCTACATGGTTGGTCCGTACGGACCTTTATGCATGCAAGGTTGGTCCGTACGGACCTTCTTGTTACCAGACATCATCATGGCTGAATCTTCTTAAAGTCCACTTATTCCCTCAAATCGAGGAAAACCAAAAAGTTGGATTACCTGGAAGGTCCGTACGGACCTTCTTGCACAAATATGGGCACTATAAATTGAGGGCTCCCCCTCCCTCATTTCACACATCTCCCTCTTCTCTTCTCTCCCCCCAGCCTTCTGGCACCCCTCTAAGTCCTCTCGAGGCACTCTCGGCCCCTTTCGGATCCTTCCGAGGCCTTCCAAGCTCCCTTGTGGTGCTTCGAAGCCTCTTTGAGCGCTCCCACGATGCTCCCGGGCTGCCCCGAGGCACTCTCGAGGTACTCTGAGGCCCCTCGTGGTACTCCGAGGTCTTGCCTGGTCTTTCCCGAGGCGTCCCGGCTCTTCCCGAGTCAAACCGGCGATTCCGGCTCACGCCGAACCTCTGCCCAAGTGATCCCTGCCATCCCAAGGCACGCCGAACCTCTGCCCGAGTGATCCCTGCGATCCCAACGCACGCCGAACCTCTGCCCGAACGCAACTGACGATCCCCACGCACGCCGAAACTCTGTCCGCAGACAACCGGCTCATCCCGGCAATCCTGGCCTCAAATGCAGAAACACTATTCCATCCTCAAACACTATTCCCCCGTGGAAGACAGACACGAGACAACATTGGTAAGGCTTCCTTCCTACACTATTTCAATACATTTCAATAAAGCAGTGTACAATGTAGACATCCGATACATCATGCATTTTTAAAAAGCACACACACACACACACACACACATAGCTTAAAGAATATAAGGGGTACCGAAAGACTCGTTTTTACGAGGCGACTCGGGTGAGCTCTAATATTCTAATATTCTCTTCCCGAGGAGTCATCTGACCTCCGAACTCAAAAATCTCATCACACAAAAACAGTTTATTTTTAAACTGATGCCCTTTTTCAATGTTTTGGGCTTAATAAAAACGGCGTGGCGACTCTACAAAGCGAAAACCACCTCCAACCGCAAAACGGAATAAGCCAGATGTCGGGGCGCGATCGCGCTGCCTATCGGATCCGGGCGACTTCCCGAAGCGACGCACAAGTGCGAGATGCCGGGGCCTCCGCGTGCGAGCCGGATCCGGGTAATTTCAGTTGGCGACTCTGCTGGGGAATATTTTGTTTTAAAAACTTTTAAACAAAGCAAAAGATTTTTAAAACGATGATGAGGATCAAACTTTTATTTTACCCCTTTCTTTAACTGTTGTGTGTGTGTACATATGCTTTACTTTTTTTATTTACAAAAAAAATAAAAATACCAAAAAAAATGCATCAATATACATCTGTGTACATACATTTAAAATTCTTCAAAAACTTTTGTTTTACTCAGAAAAAGAATTTTAGAGACCGCACACTACTCGCACTGCTGCCTCGGTACACCGCACGTTACTCACACTGCTGCCTCGGTTACACCGCACGATACGCGCACTGCTGCCTCGGATACACTGCACACTACAACCCTTAACTCGGAGTGGTCTCAGTTGTAGTCCGTTTGGTCTTCCTAGGCCTCTTGGATGCGCACGGGATCATTCCAAACATCCCATCCTAGCCAAGCGTCAACCCTGCACGTTTGAGTCTTGAGTCACACTCTGTCCAGACTCGGTTGGTTTTTACCCAGTCCGTGTCATACAAGCCTGGATACATATCCCATGCCGGCCATTTTCTGAGTCAAGGCTCGGAACTCAAGATCCCTTGCGCAAGTAAAGCGATGAAAGGTAATGCTAAAATTTTGACCTGATCTTGATTTTCGAAGCTACTCCCAGACGATGTTCCATCCCGGATATACATCCATGGTCACATGACACCATGTCATCAAGCCTTTAATACGTCAGCCATGACAATATGACCCAGCCAACGCCTAATGTCACAGATCCTTTGCGCAAGCAAGGTAAAGAGAGGTCATGCCGAACTCTTGACCCGATCTTGACTCAGTGGCCGGCTCGATTCACTATTCACATGGCAAACGAATTAAAACGAACATGACAGGCTC
Source organism: Adenophora triphylla var. japonica (assembly GCA_022495995.1). NCBI lineage: Eukaryota > Viridiplantae > Streptophyta > Magnoliopsida > Asterales > Campanulaceae > Adenophora > Adenophora triphylla. The sequence continues at coordinate 60,750 of JAFEMH010007156.1, read as the reverse complement.
GATCCTTAGGTTCGATTTTTCTTTTAGGACGGTGGAAACCGCTTCCCCTATAGGACCCTCGCCCAGGGCTGTCCACCCCGGGATGTCGATATACAGGTGCAAAACGAGGGGCTTATAGCCACACAGACGGTCTCCACTGACCCAGGATCTAGCATAGTTGCGAAAAAGAAGAGCAATCTTTTCCAACCTACCTAGGACTCTGAGAAAACACGTTTTAAGTAAATTAAAACAACACAAAAAATAAAAAAAAATAAAAGCGGAAACTGCATGTCACGTGAACTTTCCCCCTTATCCCGAAAGACCTTCCCGTGTTTAAACCTTGCCCGTCACCCCCTCCAGCGAACCGAGAGTGGTTGAGAATACCCGGAAACTACTCTCCCAGTGTCAAAGCTGCAAGGTCCAACATCCTTCCAGCGCAGTTACTAGGGCAGTCCGTCAAATCCCCATGGCCAAGTCAGTGGATAAAAGCGAGGAAAACGGGACCTTACCCCCGAGAAATTTCCCAACAATGGAAGAAGTTTGGCAGGTCCTCATGGCTCTTGAGAAACGCCAAGGTGAACAACAAGCCTGGATCGAAGGTGCCATGCACCACTTCGGAACATTAGCCACCCCCCAACCACCTGGGACTTCCAAAGGCATGCCTGCTCCTGCAGTTTCTAACGTCTCTCATGGTCTCCCAGAAGTTAACCTGTTGCCCTCATACGAGCCATGCAGTTACGATATAAAGCCACAAGACCTCCCGGGGAAAGACATGCCCATTCAGCATCCTGAGGTCCCGGTACCACCGCCGAACAACGAACACATCTGGTGGGACGTCTGTGACTGCACTGCTTGTCTGGAAAGGGATTTCCAAGATGAAATGAACGATGGTCGCCCTCGAAGGAAGAAGAAACCCTCTTCTCAACAAAAACTGAAGAAGAGATACGAATCCGGCGACCCCACAGTCGGAACCCTCGGAGAACCATCAGGAAAGTTTGACTACTACGTCATTTACTCCAGCAAATCCCCTCAGCCTAGCTCTGACAAGGACACTACAATGTTTGCTCCATGATCAGCTGGGACGAGCTCCGAACCACTACCAACGGCCCGAGGGTCCAGATACCCCAACCCCTATCTTGGGAAGATCTCAAAGCTACTGTCGACGCTTCAACAAAAGCAATGACGGTAAACGAACTGAAATGCGCAGTATGGCCCTTCGCTAACCAAGGCCCTCTCATTACAGAAATAGGAAAGACAAGTAAAGCAGCCAAGCCGGAGGTGAACGTACTGACACGTTCCGGTCAAATACCAACGAATCCTCCACGGGCAGACAAAAGGCCAGCCATACCTGAGCCATGAACTGAAAAGGGGCCCTACGCCAAAGAAACCGAAACCCTTGACCCGAAGGCTGAAGATCCTGTCTTAACTCAGCTCAAGCGTACTCAGGCTAACATCTCACTCAGGTCCTTACTCACTTCATCTTACCCGCACAAACTCAAGCTGGAAGAAAGCCTGGCCCAGACTATGGTTCCCATCACCGTGACACCTGACGAAGCGGTTCAGATGATCGGCAACGTTCATTACAACAACATCATCACTTTCACGGAGCTCGACCTCCCAAAATTTTGGGCTGACCACAATGAGCCTCTCTACATAACAGTTCAACTTGACGAGCGCCGCCTCCCCCGGGTCTTGGTAGATGGGGGATCAGCCATGAACGTCCTCCCATCCAAAATGATGGATCTGCTCGGGATTAAGACCACTGATCTAAACCCTCAACTCAGAAGATCAAAGCATACGACTCAACGTCTCGCTCAGTCTTGTTAATAGCCACTTTGAACCTGTGGTTCGGAAATCAGATGGTCCCGACCGACTTCCAAGTCATCGACATCCCGATCACATTCACTGTCATTTTGGGATGCCCTTGGCTACACCAGATCAATGGGGTGGCACCCACCCTCCATCAGTGCGTAAAGTTCGTCCAAGGAACAGATCTTACCATCATTTACGGTGATAGCATAGTCACCGAAGGGACCGACACAAACGGCGTCCCAGTCTTAGAGATCAAACACGACAATGATGGCATGATGTTGATAGGGTTCACCATCGAAAGCCCAAAGGCCCAGGTGTGCCACATAGACCTGCCTTTGATTTGGGACCAGATCCCTCCCCCGATGAAAATGATGAAACGCATGAACTACATCCCGGGGCTTGGTTTGGGAAAACGCCATCAAGGTACCCAACAAATCATCAATATCAAGGAACAGAATACCCTCCATGGCCTGGGATACATTCCTACTCCCGAAGACGTTGCGGAAGACAAACGAGCTGCACGGAAACGCTCCGCCAATGGCAAAAGAGGCTTGCACGCAATCTCCGATCTTTGCCCTTACAGCTTCGACATGACCAAGTACTTCACAAAGAAAGATGACAACTTGAATGAAGACACAGAAAAGGGAACAGAGTTGATCAACGCCAAACAAAGCTGGCCGACAACCATGGACAAGCTCCAACAGAACCTTACAAGATTCAGAGGCCTCAAGGAAAATCCCGTCAGAAGAGCATTTCTCGACGCACCACCTCTGCCGGGACCCACGACCACCACTATTCACAATGAATTCTAGTTTGGTAAAACCCCCTTTTGGCAGAAGAACTCGAAAAACTCTCTGTCAACACCCCTGCCTTCAACAAGCGGGACGAGTCTGCATTCGAGCTAGCAATGCCCAAGACAAGAGCGGAAGACTCCGCAGACAATGCTTGGAACTGCTCCACCTGCTCTTCAATGAAGAAATTGAGGTGCCGGACCTAATCGATTTTGTTTCTGATAACTCTATGATAGCCATGATCAGGAATGGTGACACAAAGCCTTTCAAACCCCGCCTCCTATCAAGCTCATTGTCACTCAATAACTGGGCCACCTTCTCCGGACCCACCGCCAGCAAAAAGGACATGATCGAAAAACTTGGTCTGACCCCTCGAGTCCTAGAGTCCAGTGTCAAAACCCATCCTGAGTCCATTATCTTTGAATTCGAGTCTCTCGAGTCATCTGATGGCCTCACGCCAGAAGATTACGAACTCATTGCCAATAATGTATTCCCGTATGCTCTTAATGAATGCTTTGATCTTTCCGAGTATCCTCTCATTGCATCTTTAACAACTGATAAATTAACTAACATACAAACAGTTAATAACAATGCAGACACATTAAACGAACAATGCATCAAGCAAACATTTAAGCATGTTGTCAAACGAGAGAAAAATTGGGCCCAAGCTGCTGAGAAGGTTTTAATCACAGTGATTTGGGAGACTGCTGAAGAGCCAAAGAGACGCAAGTCAAGAGCCTCTTCACCAGCACACAGTCCAAATCTTCCAATACCTCAAAAATGGGGAAACCTCCTTCATGAACGAAGAAGGTCAACGCAGGGAAGGAACCAAAGTCAAGAGCATCATGGCCCTAAAATGCCTTGCCTCTCACTTTGTCATCCTTGGGGACATGCTATACAAGAAACGCTACCAAGGACCACTCCTACGCTGCATCAGCCAGGGAGAAGCAAACGAGCTCATGAACGAAGTCCACAATGAGGCTTGCGGTCCCCACATGAACGCCAGAGCCCTGATGCAAATCACTCTCCGGATGGGCTACTACTGGATCTCCATGGAGGCAGACTGCATCCACTTTGTCCGAAGCTGCGACAAGTGTCAACGGTTCTCCAACCTCAATCATCTACCTCCTCACGATCTCTACTGCATGACTACGCCCTGGCCTTTCGCCACATTGGGAATTGACGTCAACGGGAAAATCGCTCCGCCAGGCAGCAACGGCCACGAGTTCGTCTTGGTAGCCATCGACTACTTCACCAAATGGGTCGAAGCCAAGTCCTACAAGGTGCTCACCTCCAAGAAAGTCGCGCATTTCCTCAAGGAAAACATCATCTGCCGATACGGCATCCCGAACGAGGTCATATCAGACAATGGCTCCCACTTCGAAGGTGAATGCGGCTGCATCGTCGGCCGAATTCAAGATCACACGCCACAAGTCTTCTCCTTACCGGCCACAAACGAACGGCGCCGTGGAAGCAGCAAACAAGACCCTCGAACGGATCATCCGAAAAATGACCACCCGAGGACGAGATTGGCCCGAGAAGCTGCACCTTGCACTTTGGGCTACCGAACATCAGTCAGAATAGCCATGGGAGAAACCCAATTCGCCCTGACATACGGGATGGAAGCAGTCCTCCCCTTTGAACTGGAAATTCCCTCACTCCGAGTGCAGCTGGAAAATGACGTCAAAGAAGTCGAATGGCTCCGAAGTCGACACGACGAATTGGCTCTGCTAGACAAGCGACGATTAAAGGCCATGGAACACGTCCGAGCCTACCAAAGCAGGATGGCTAGAGCTTTTGACAAGAAAGTCAAGTCCCGAGACATCAGGGAAGGTGATCTGGTACTCAAAGAAAAGCCTCCCACTCGAACCAACCCACTGGGAAAATGGGAACCAACATGGATCGGCCCTTTCGTGGTTCAAAATATCTTCTCCGGAGGTGCCATGAACCTGACAGACCTAGACGGCAATCCCTTCATGAATCCAGTCAATGGAAGCAAACATCGCAGGTACTTCGCCTAAAGAAGAACAAACTGTGCATCTCTTGGCACTCCATGTAGTGTCGAACTGCGCAGACCTGAGCCCTCTAGTCCGGGGGAACGTAGACAACCTTAATTGGTCCGGTCTAAAAACACACAAAAAAGTCAAAAGTTTGAATGTCAACCAAGACCTCCATCAAGCTACGCACTTTCCAAGAGCATGCCCCCACCATCACCTTGACCAAGTCAAATGACGGCGGCAACATCAAAAGGACATTCGAGGGTCACTCAACGTCAAACGACTGACCCATGTCAACTTCCAAGCCAGGGGCTTGTCTTCGCCCTCACGCGCTTCAAAAAAAAAAAAAAGAGCTCGAGCAAAGTCTCTCAAAAAAAATATAATAAGCTCAAGCAGAAGCTGCAAAAATGAGGTCAAGAGCCCGACGCCAACAAACAAGAAGCAAGGAAGCTACGGAAAAGACCGTCAAAATGACTTGTCAAGGGATCATCCAACCTCTCAGCCAAACACAAAAGCCCAAGCAAAAGGGATTGCCGTCAAGGCCTAGGCTGCTTCAGTCCGCAAATGCAACAGAAAAGTCCAAAGATGGACGCCGTCAAGGCTCACAAAAGAAACGAAAAGCGAACAAGAGATCTTGCATCTCGACAAAGCTTTAAAAGTAAATCACAAATCATTAATGATTACAACATTTCTTGATGAGTTCAAGCACGGTCTACTCTCAAGTTCACAACATGCTAAAAGACAGCTTAATACATTTAACGAATAATGTGTTTGCAATGCAATGAATGGATACCTAGGAGGTCATTCCGCGCCATCTGCGCTTGTCCCCTCGCCATTCTTCCCTTTCTTCCCTCGTCCCCGGCGAGTCTTCTTTCGCTCCATGTGAGCCAACTCTGCGTCTCTCAGTTCGAGATTAGAGGTCCTCCCCATAGAGTCAGACAATCCAGCAGCTCTCAGGGCTTCATTCACCCGTGCTTCGGCTCGGATCTCCTCCCTGCGAGTCTGCAAAAGGGGACCTCTCCCCGTCAGTCGGTCAACTCTAGTCTCGTAGTCAAACAAAGTGTCTCCCGTAACATCCAGAGGGTCAGACCAGGCTTAGGCACTCCTAAGGCAATAGCTACTATGGCAATCGAGCCCCATAATCGCTTCACGCCTGCTCCCCAAAGCCACTTGGAACTGCCCAACACACTGCTCATACCAAGCCAGGTACTGGGTGGTCAACACGACACTCTCTCGACATCTAAGGAGCACCACAGGAGGGAAAGCGGAATACTTCCATACCCTTAGAAAATATAAAAGAGCACCTGGAGCTGTCATACAAAGAGGAGCTATCTCCGCAGTGGCAAGGTCATCCCAGCCCAACAAAGGCTCCTGCTTCATCCTGAATTGCCGGGAAACAAGCCACGAAATATAGAAGGAGGACCAAGACAAACCTGGAACTCTGACAACATAGGACCCTTCCTGCAAGGCCCTCCTAGTCTCAATCCCCCAGTACGGAACCCACCAACGGATCTGATGCGTACCAAGCCGTGCCATCCATCTCTCCCAGGCGAATTGATCCATATCCAACACAAGAGGACGCTGAACAAATGTCCACGGGCTGAACGACGTCGGAGCCTCACGCATAGCCTGAAGTCTCTCTCGCAGCCACAAGGTGAGCAAAGCGGGGCTTCCCCCTCTCATGAACCGATCCCCAGTCGCCAGATGATCAATACCATGAAGAGTCTCCCCCAGCACCAACGGGAAAATATCCTCTCCAGCTCTGCAGTGCCCTACCACATCCAGCAAAGCACCGTCACATACCCCAAGGGAGCTGACCATGAAAAGCGCTGCTATCACGCACAAGGCAAATGCATCCCACGAGACATCACTCTCATCATCAATCATAAACCGCTCTGACTGCGCAGAAATGTCAATATGACCCGAATCAAGGATCATGCCCTGCACTTCTCCCAACGAAGTCTGAAGAAAGCATGCAAGCTTTACACTAACGGCGGCACCGCCAATCAAAGGAAGCGAGATGGCCTCCACCTCCGGTCCTCCAATCAAAGCCCGAAAATCCTCAAAGGTGGGCACCATTTCGTTGTAGGAGAAGCAATACACATGCCTCCTAACATCCCAGAACTTCGCGGCAGCCCGCAACAATTCCCAATCAGGAACCAACTCCTTAAGGGACCAAACCGAGCAAAGTTGAAACCTTACCTCGAAAGCCCGCCTCTGATGCCTCATACGGTGTCGCATCCACATTTTTAGCCGCTCAAGGAAGTATGCTTGCCGCTCCTTCGAAAGCCTTGGAAAAATTCTTGGAAGTACGAAGAATCCATGGCAAAAATGGAGGTTCCTAGAGAAAATGGGGAAGAAAGCTCGAAATGGCTGCAAATGGGGAGTGGGGAAAGTCCAGACATCCGAAAAACACTTATCCCTTCCCAAAAGCAAAGGAGATCCGTACGGACCTCTTTGCATCCCAAGTTGGTCCGTACGGACCTTATTGCATCATGGTCCCACTTTCCCAGCAAACAGTACAACAACCACTGTTCCCAGCAGGACCTTGCTCCAAATTGCCCAAACTCTGGCCAAAGCCATTTCCGACAAGCATACGCTACCCACAAACTCACTCCCAGCTCACGTGGCATGCACAAATAATAAAATAGCAACAATTCCTAGGACAATTCCCGGGAATCACAAAATACGGCATTACATCTTAAAATAAAATGCTTTTGCTATGCAAATACAAGTGTTTTATTACAGGTACCCATAAATGTCTGTTGCTAAACAAAAAAAAAGATATGGAAAGAGGGAAAGCAAATGAGCCCTAATCCGACTCTTTATCATCATCATCATCTTCATCAAGCGAGAAGTCAGGCACCCCGGCAAACTCGCCAGCCACACCCTCGTCATCAGAATACTGAACACCCTCCTGGGGTGGGTACTCAAAATACTCTGAAGGGTCAAACCCGGCAAAAGGATCAAAGAAGGCAGGCTCCGATGAACTCTCTCCCAGTGCTTCCTGCGAAGGCCAGAACTGGTGAAAGATCGGCTGCCTCTGGACTCCCGAAGATGTCCCGGCATCCATGCTATGCCGCCCCCGAATGGGTCCCTCCAACTGCTGCCCTGGCTCAGCCCTCGGCGGAGGAACGTCCACAAAATGCCTCGAAGGCATCGGCTCGTACGCCGGCACACGCCGCGAAGACCGGCAAGAGAGCTTCCCCGCCAACTTCTTCGCAAAGGACCGCATCGCCACATAACGGCGGGTCAGCGTGTCAAAAGCTCTTCCCGAGACCTGCACAGGAAAATAGCCAAAGAAATGCTCAGCTAAAGAGATACAGGCATACAAAAAGAGAAAAATACAGAAAAGATGCCAAGACAGAAAAGAGTAAGCACACTCACCGGCATATCAGGGTCAACCCGGTAGGCAGCAGGAGCCTTCTCAGGGACGGGTACCGACACCTCCACCTCGATGAATCCCCACGAACATATGTGAAATCCAGCCCGGGCACCGGAACCTCTGGGGGACCTGGCGGGCCATCCTGCCTCTCCCTCGCCAACACCTGTGGCGTCCTCAGCTTCCTCCTAACGAAGGCCCCATACTCCTCTCCATACAAAACAAACTCATCGGCACTCACGCCGCCAAGATATCTCTCAAACTCTAACACGTCCATGTCACGGGAGTCCATCATCCCAAAAGGCGGGTCCCTGAGCGGGGAGCATACCGGGTCATGCGCGCCGAAGACCCTCTCTCCCAAATATATGACATCACAGGTCAGGCCCCGCAGCATCTTCCTCTGCGCCGTCACCACGGGAGCACCCTCAAACTCGTCAGCCCCATACCGAGCCTAGGGGTACAGATCAAACTCCGCCGGGCTATCTCTCCCCAAATGCTCCTGCACATCCCCGTAGGCAAAGATGAGCTTCCCCTACTCGTCCTCCTCCTCCTCAACGGGCGGACCCAGCCCAACATAGCAGGATAGGCCGCTATGGCCTCAGCCTCTCGATCCCACGGGAAGCACCGGAAGATCTCATAGAACCACACCTGTGACAAAAGCAGAAAAGGTTCAGTGCAAAGGAAAATGGAGAAATGACAAATTGCTAAATCAAAAACAACAATAAACTCATACCTCCAAAGCAAAATCAAAGCAGCCCAACAAAACCAACCCCGGCCGTCATCGTAAGTCCGAATTTCGCCCACTAAACGGCAACACCAAACCCGGCCATCATCGTAAGTCCGGATTTCGCCCACTAAACGGCAACACCAACCCCGGCCGTCATCGTAAGTCCGAATTTTGCCCACTAAACGGCAACACCAACACCGACCATCATCGTAAGTCCGGATTTCGCCCACTAAACGGCAACACCAACCCCGACCGTCATCGTAAGCTCGGATTTCGCCCACGAAACGGCAACACCAACACCGGCCGTCATTGTAAGTCCGGATTTCGCCCACTAAACGGAAACACCAACACCGGTCGTCATCGTAAGCCCGGATTTTGCCCACTAAACGGCAACACCAAACACCGGCCGTCATCGTAAGTCCGGATTTTGCCCACTAAACGGCAACACCAACACCGGCCTTCATCGTAAGTCTGGATTTCGCCCACTAAACGACTACACCAACGCCGGTCGTCATCGTAAGTCCGGATTTCGCCCACTAAATGGCAACACCAACACCGGCCGACATCGTAAGTCCGGATTTCGCCCACTAAACGGCAACACCAACACCGGCCGTCATCGTAAGTTCGGATTTCGCCCACTAAACGGCAACACCAAACCCGGCCATCATCGTAAGTCCGGATTTCGCCCACTAAACGGCAAAACCAAACCCGGCCGTCATCGTAAGCCTAGATTTCGCCCACTAAACGGCAACACCAAACACCGGCCGTCATCGTAAGCCCGGACCTCGCCCACTAAACGGTGAAATAAGCGCAAAAGGAGCCAGCACCTCCAAGCACAAATCTCAAGGCACAAAATGCCTCCAAAATGCCAAACGGTGAATCAACCACCAGCCATCAAAGTAAGCCCGAAGTCACCTTCTCAGCGGACAAAGCCCCTACGAGGCCACATATCCCCAGCAGATGAACACCGGCAGTCATCGTAAGTCCAACCTTTCCCCCAGCGGACAAAACACGAGACATTCACGCCTCTTACAATCAAAGCACAAGACAGCCACGCCTCCACAAACCGCAGTCAGAAGACGAATCAAGTCCTCACACACGACACAACCGCAGTCAGAAGACGAATCAAGTCTTCACACACGACACAACCGCAGTCAGAAGACGAATCAAGTCCTCATGCACGACGCAACCGCAGCCAGAAGACAAGTCACGTCCTCATCACTATCTTCAGCTCGGAAGGCTTTAAAACACTCGATCCGAAAGACCGTATAAACCTCCCAAATCATTACCTCCAGCCCGGAAGGCTTTAAACCACCCGATTCGGAAAATCGTAAAATTTCCATCTCAGGGCGCCACCACGTCCTCACAGTCGACCTCGGTGGTCACACGACACTTCAGGGCACCACCATGCCCGCATACATTCACGATTACACGACCTCTGAACTACGACCAGGCTTGATTCCCGCTAGGGATACATAGGAATCCTATCACAGGGTCCAGCCATAGACATATACGGTCACCCAGGACGCCTCCACGTCCTTACCATCGACCTATACGGTCACCCAGGATGCCTCCACGTCCTTACCATCGACCTATACAGTCACCCAGGACGCCTCCATGTCCTTACCATCGACCTATACGGTCACCCAGGACGCCTCCACGTCCTTACCATCGACCTATACGGTTACCCAGGATGCCTCAAGGTCCTTACCATCGACCTATATGGTCACCCAGGACACCTCCACGTCCTTACCATCGGCCTATATGGAACCAACTGCTACCACGCCAAATAGTTGCTCAGGAACTGACTGGAACAGAAGCAAGGGGATACTTCGGATGTCTTTTCTGAATGGTCACCTACACACATGCACGACAAGTCAACTAAGCCGGTGGCGTCTCCGACGTTACCCCTCCGACGTGAGAGTAAGTTAACTAGTCACAATATCAAGAAAAGCTATGGAGTTTAGAGAGAGAAATCTTAGGAGAAAAATAAGAGAACTTACTTAATGAGATTTTCTAGGTTTCTTTTATACTCTCATGCACCATGTGCCTTGCACATCTTAGGACACTTGTCAATCATCAACAAGGGGTGCCAACCTCCCCCAAAGTTAGTGGAGACACCACTGTTCACCCTGTCAAATCTCTTATCATTGACGATTAAGGTGGGACTCAGAGTTGACAGTCTGGGTATCATTCAAAGTCACCAGACAAAGGAGAGGCGACAATTCTCAGATTGCCGCCAAATCTAACCTTCTTCCAGGCTAGATTCTCCCCTTTCGACTCTATCATCTTAAGCTATTAATAACCAATGTATACTTCTCGCTTGACCTTACTCTCGCACGCCGGTCTACGTATGTCACCCCATCACTTATGTCGCCTCATTATTTTGGGCCCACTTTAATGCATGTGTTACACGTACTTGGCCCATTTTCGCCATGCCATATTGGGCCTAATTTACTGTTTCAGACCCAAATCTATTTTTCACAATCGCATCAAGATCTATATAATGTTTGAGCACAAAATCCATCTACAATAATCAAATAGGGCAATTCAAATCATTTGGTATATAGCAATTCAGCAACAGCAACACATAATTGGTTCTTGACATCGTCAGAAATTCCTAAAAGAGCAATTCAAGTAATTTGGTTAGCTATTCAGCATCAACAACAAATAACTGGTTCTTGACAATGTCAGAAAGACCCAAAGGGCAGTTCAGGTCATTTGGTTAGTAATTCAAAGGCTGTCTCGACTGTACGACCTACTACCAGAGACTCTGGAGAAGTGAGAGCAAACAAATAAGTGGTTCTTGACAATGTCAGAAATTCGCAGCAAATGTTAAATTGTGTAGTCACAAAAAGAAAAATGGGTATTGACAACATTTTTTAACTACATTTTTAAATAAACGTTGTCATTTACTGGGTTTGACAACATTTTGCTCATAAACGTTGTGCTACATTTATTATAACAATGTTTGTAGTAAAAATGTTGTCTTTATGGTAATACGACAACGTTTGTTATAAAAACGTTGCGTCATACTACAACGTTTAAGAAATAAATGTTGTCAAGGAAAAAAGAAAAAATAAATATAAAAAGATAAAAAGGAGAAAAGGAAAAGGCGGGCACTCAATTCCCGCACATACTTCTCAAAAAATTGAAAATAGCTCTTTTCCCCCCAAATCCCCAAATCGAAGCAAACCCATCGTCTCTCTCCATGGCATCGACGACGATAAACCACCCCACCTCTCGCTCCACAACAATAACACCTCCGCTGGAAAACACCACCCTACCTCTCGCTCCACTACAACAACACCTCCACCGGAAAACACCACCCCACCTCTCGCTCTGTCACACACAGTCACACAAACACTCACACACACTTTCAATTATGAACTTCAAGCCCTAATTTCAACTCAATCAGTTTCTCTCTCTAAACTCACTCCAGCTCCGTCGTCTCTCTCTCTCTCTCTCTCTCTCTCTCTCTCTCTCGCTCTTCAGGTTGATTACTATCTCAATTTAGCTTTCTCAATTTACTTATGTATCGATATCAAATTTTCATTTATTTTCTCAAATATATTTCTCTAAACGCATCATCTTTCTCCTTGCCCTAGTTGTTTACCCCCAAATCCCCAAATCCAAGCCCTCACAATTTTGAGCTGCCATAAACCCTTGTTTCAGAGGATTGATGTCGAAATTGGTCTCTTCATATTTCCCCCCCCCCTTTTCTTTTTATTTATCTTCTAGTTCTCATTTAATTTAATTTACTTGGCGTTGGTATTTTGATTCGTGTATTGTTATCCCTGGCCTAGTTGTTTCCCCATAAACTCTTGTTTCCTGATGTCTTGCTGCATTTTTATACCATCTGCATAGTTGTAAGTACCCCAATCTGGATCACCCTCTTCCGAGCACACGGGAAACACCGCAGACTCATACAAATGCAGTCTCGTAGACCTGTGACACTAAAAAACCTCAAAACCCCCAACCAAACCAAGGGAGGGACCTTTCTGGGATAAAAGAGCACAAAAGGACTTCAGAGAAATTTTTCAGAAATTGGAAAAGCATATAAGGTTCGTACGGACCTCTTTGTTGCCATGATTACTGAATCCTCTTAAAGTCCAAGATATTCCCTCAAATCCCAGAATTAATAATTACTCAGCTACATGGTTGGTCCGTACGGACCATTATGCATGCAAGGTTGGTCCGTACGGACCTTCTTGTTACCAGACATCATCATGGCTGAATCTTCTTAAAATCCACTTATTCCCTCAAATCGAGGAAAGCCAAAAAGTTAGATTACCTGGAAGGTCCGTACGGACCTTCTTGCATAAATCTGGGCACTATAAATAGAGGGCTATCCCTCCCTCATTTCACACATCTCCCTCTTCTCTCCTCTTCCCCCAGCCTTCTGGCATCCCTCTAAGTCCCCTCGAGACACTCCCGGCCCCTTTCGGATCCTTTCGAGGCCTTTCGAGCTCCCTTGTGTTGCTCCGAAGCCTCTCCGAGCTCTCTCGCGATGCTCCCGCGCTGCCTCGAGGCACTCTCGAGGTACTCTGAGGCCCCTCGTGGTACTCCGAGGCCTTGCCTGGTCTTTCCCGAGGCGTCCCGGCTCTTTCCGAGTCAAACCGGCGATTCTGGCTCACGCCGAACCTCTGCCCAAGTGATTCCTGCCATCCCAACGCACGCCGAACCTCTGCCCGAGTGATCCCTGCTATCCCAACGCATGCCGAACCTCTGCCCGAACGCAACCGACGATCCCCACGCACGCCGAAACTCTGTCCGCAGACAACCGGCTCATCCCGAAGCAATCCCGGTCCGTACCGGAACACTATTCCATCCTCAAACACTATTCTCCCGCGGAAGACAGACACGAGCCAACATTGGTAAGGCTTCCTTCCTACACTATTTCAATACATTTCAATAAAGCAGTGTACAATGTAGACATCCGATACAGCATGCATTTTTAAAAAGCACATACACAAACACACACAACAGTTAAAGAATATAAGGGGTACCGAAAGACTCGTTTTTACGAGGCAACTCGGGTGAGCTCTAATATTCTAATATTCTCTTCCCGAGGAGTCATCTGACCTCCGAACTCAAAAATCTCATCACACAAAAACAGTTTATTTTTAAACTGATGCCCTTTTTCAATGTTTTGGGCTTAATAAAAACGGCGTGGCGACTCTACAAAGCGAAAACACAGTGAGACACCTCCAACCGCAAAACGGAATAAGCCAGATGCCGGGGCGCGATCGCGCTGCCTATCGGATCCGGGTGACTTCCCGAAGCGACGCACAAGTGCGAGATGCCGGGGCCTCCGCGCGCGAGCCGGATCCAGGTAATTTCAATAGTAAAACCATATATGTTGGTGTTTTGAACAAAAAATGTTCTTGGTTAAGTTGTTTATACATGGTTGATTACAACATTATGTTTTTCAGGTTTTATGTTCAATTTTGGATTTGATGTTGGTTTTTAATGTTTTTTCTTTGGAATTCTTTTGAATAACCAAATTTTACATTTTCAAATTCCAGGTCAGCGCATTGGTGAATTGGTTTTTAAGTTAAGGCGTTCATATCCTACTTGTGCCAAGATTTGAGGTTTTTTGAGTACGTATTTCCCTCAAATTTATTTCATAAAAAAAAAATTGAGGATAGCTTCTTCTTATGCTTTGATGATGTCTCACTTTAGTGGAAAAAATGATTCATTGATATTATACAAAAAAAGAAAAATATAGAAATCAGTTAAATTGTAGTGTTAAAATATAGGAGTACTATAACACTATTAGTAAAAGACTCACATTTTTTGCTAGCCTTGGGCTAGCAAATAAGGTACAATGAGATGTACTGAATTATTAACTCTTCAAGTTGCTCTAATATTATTAACTCTTGTAGTGTTTTCGGTGAACTCATAATTCATATTCGATGGATAAAGCGTGGGTGAATCTACCAAGGTTTTCACTCTAAGCTCAAATAGTAGCTTTGATAGTTGCATGCTTTCTTGTACCATCTATGCAATATGTATAATGGTAGCTCTAATGTTCATGATTGCTATGGTTTGAATTCAAGAGATGCTCATACAAGTGTCACTGTTGATCGTAAATGTAAACTATTGGATTGGCGAAAACAGGTTGTTGCAGAAGCTAAAATTGCATCCACAGATCCTAATGCTATAGTGCACAGTGTTCCTCTTGGAAATGATGCTTGGAAGGTTTGGTAGATTTGGTTCTTAGTGATAATTTGTGGAGGCCTAACTCAAACATGTTAGTCATCTAGGATGCAGTTGGGAGTACGGTCGCATGGCCCAAGGAACTCATTTCTTTTAATTAACACTATGCTAAGAATTTTATTTTGGACTTTTATTTCAGATTTCTATTTTGATGCACAATATATGTCCTATGTTTGTTTATTGCTAAATATTTAGAACTTAGTATTACTTGTTTTTTTTGAAGATGTATGCAAGACTAATTAACTAACCCCTTTTTAACTCCGCCAATGCAATTGTTGTATATTGCATTGCCGGTCCCAAGCCCAAATAAAGGAGGAGGGGAAAGGTATGTCGGGCATATATATCATATATACTGTTCATTCCAATTTTTGTATATACTCATTTCCGTTCCATTTGGGTCAACTATTTTATGGTTGGTAAATTTCTGTATAATATTTTTAATTGTTTTGTTTTATCATTGACATTAAATGGTGTTTTTTAACATTGATAGTTGACTTAATTCTTGTTCTTTCCCAGCATGGATTTTGTGATGCAGGAAACATTTAGGGCAAAGGCAATGCAGTTTCATCCAAATCAAAATCAGAATAAAAAAGAATAGAACTAATTTTTACTTTGTTCTCAAATTTGATAGGGTATTGTCAGGGGTAAACTGGATCAGCTGCGAAGATGTTTTGAGGTGTGAACTCTATGTCCTTCCACTGTTGTGTTCTTTTCTTAGTTTTTTGGTAAGATTTGTCCACTGTCTCATTTATAGCCTCTCTCTCTCTCTCTCTCTCTCTCTCTCTCTCTCTCTCTCTCTCTCTCTCTCTCTCTCTCTCTCTCTCTCTCTCTCTCTCTCTCTCTCTCTCTCTCTCTCAGACATGGTGGAGCAAGGATTCTTTACATCTTCCAATCAATCTTTGTAGACTATTTGGGGGTATGCACTTTTGCCTCCTGTCCTAGCATTTTTCTGCATGAATTACCTCTTATAAATTGCAGCATCATGGTTTTGCCACACATCATATATATGATTTTTTTATATGAGAACTTCTTAAATGATTTAATATACCCAACAGAGGAACGTTACTTAACTTTCTCAAGGCTTAATTAGTATGCTTCACATGTATTGACCATTATCTGCTGTTAAATCTTGTTTGCATGATACCGTCCTGATGTTTGGTATCGATTTTGTCTCTTCTTGCATTTAGTAAGTGATTTTCTATCATCTTGTCATGCTCCATGCCAGAGCATATCCTAATGTTCAATAGAGTAGAAGAGAAAACCAAATATCTTTCCTCTTCCTTAAAGAAGTAAATATGAGAAAGTTGTGGAAATATTTTAGGTGGACAAAGATAATTGAAACCAGCTTCTAGTGGATATAATATGCTCTCTTGTGGCACTTCGTATATCCTCATCCAGTTAGTCCTTTACTCCACACTGTCTCTGTTCATAGCTGTTACAGGTGATAGGAATCTAAGATAGGAAGTAGTATCTTTTCCCATTTACTGCCTATACTAATGCAATATGGTTTATCTTGCAGGCGGTGGATCCATTTGAGGGTTTAACAGAAGATGACATCCGGACTGCAATTCACAATATAACTGGTCGTAGATCAGTTGTGTTTGTGCCAGGGGTGGGCATTCTTCCTTTTAAAATCATTAAGCATCCAACATGACATATCCCTCTTTTCTACTACCTCTGTACCAAAATGAATGATCATTTTTTTAAAAAAAAATTTACTCTTGATCAAGAGCGAATATGCATTTTTTTTGGTTATTCATGTTGGGATGGAGGGAGTAACATAAGTTCTTTCCCTACAAAAAGAAAAAAAAAAGCATCCGACATAACAGAGATGTTAACCACGGGACATATTTTGTAATATATGTTGCCTATGTGTCAGATGTTTTATAATTGATGAATGTTGTTTCTCTCTAAATGTAGGTTTCACAAGATAAAATTCGGGACATAATTGACATGGAGGTATGTTAAAAGGAAAATATTTATCTTATTTATCTTTTTTTGAACCAATCTTACTAACTTCTTTCGATTGCACAACATTGAACGTGCATTTTCAACATCAGTTAGTTCCTTTTCACTTTTGGTCACCCAAGTAGTTCGCTGGGTATGAGGAAATCTCAAGTTTTAACTACGTTCATCAAGTAAAATTGGATGATGATGCTATTATGTTACCCTGTCTTTGAGATAAGAAAATAGTCTTGATTAGGTAACTGTTTTATAATTGACCAGGCTTTTGCTTTTAAATAAAATGTTATTGAGCAGTTGAGCATTCCACAATGTATTTTCATATATTACCATAAGCATTAATTAAAAAGATCTGATGCAAAAATATTCTGAATTTCAGATGGATTATATAAATACTTCACATCCTAATTTTATCGGAGGAGTAACGATGTTTTGCAACATGTCAGGTCATATAAGACGTCAACAATGTTGCCTATACAAAGGGTATGCTGTTATTGTAAAGATTTTTCATTACATTTTCCTTCTTTTTCAAAGTTGGGTTGATGATACCCATCATAGACTTAGTTCAAATAAAACTGTTACTTGAGATGAAGATAGATTCTAACAAGTATTTTTGACTCATTTTACGTATAGTTCAATCGCACAAAGAGAGAGCTGCACAACATCTTGATAACAGAGTTGTACTGGTTCTTCTTTTTTTTTTCTTGAATTGATCTTGACCCAAACAAAGAAATATTTGTATTTAATACTCTTTAGCTGTATGATTGAGATTCTTTTTATACTTCTGTAAATTAAAACAAAAATAACCCTGTGGAAGATTTGCTCCGAGAAGCTGAAGATGTGACAGCAAAGAGATACCTTGCTCAAGAAACTCTCAGAGCTCTTAAGCAGGCTTACAAGGTGCGTGTTTTTCCTTTAAATTTTGAATTGTCTTGAGGATAGTTTTCCTTTGTACTCCCTCCGCCCCATAATAAATATCACATTTAACTTATCAACGTTTTAAAGGAACGTGTTTTAGTTGCTTGAACATTACCTGTGTACAATGTTAAAAGTGCACCAAGACACTTTTCTTTTTTAGAAATACATTTATTTTGGGAAAAATTTTAAAAAAGTGCAAAAATCATTATGGGACGGGGGAGTAATGTTTATTCCGGGAAATTCTTCTCATTTTTAGAAATGCTACATTTATTTTGAGACAAGTTAAAAAGGAAAGTGCAACATTCATTATGGGATGGATCCGTCCCATAATTCATCATTCATGCTTCAGTTACTGAGACTACGTTTGGGAAACTTCAGATCATTGACGAAAAGTCGCTAATAAAGAAATACCAAAATGAAATTCGATGTTTAAAGGAGTTAGAACAGCTGAGACTATGTTTTTTGGGAGTACTTCCCTTTTTTTTTTGGCTCACTTGCTCTTCAGGTTTATTTTTAGCATTTTAGTGAAGAACTGTAAACAGAGACGTATTAAATATTTCATGTCTTTTACCCATCACTTGAATTCATGTGTGGCTTCTTTGGAATTTGTTACAGGTGATAAGTGTCTAATTGCAGGGGGGTATGTGAATTTTAGGGGAGGAGAAAAATATTTTTTTTATATTATTTACATTCACAACGTTTTATAAATGTTGCAGATTTTTTTTACATTTACAACATTTTATAAACGTTGTAGTAACAAACAACACAACATTTGTAAAACGTTGTCCTATGTTTCAAGGGTGTACAACAACGTTTTTAATAAACGTTGTCCTATCTGACTATTACAACGTTTTTAATAAACGCTGTCTTATTCTCCTATTACAACATTTATTTAAAATGTTGTCTTATCTGGCCTATTACAACGTTTTAAATAAATGTTGTCATATTTTTACAACATTTTAAGAAAATGTTGTAAACACTTTATGACAACGTTTTATAAATGTTTTTTTACAACATTTAAAAAACGTTGTTTTAGACTGGGGCCTAAGACAACTGTGGATATCACAACGTTTTCTAAAACTTTGTTAAAAGCCTATAACAACGTTTAAAAAACGTTGTGAAAGACCATTTTTGTTGTAGTGAGTTTAGGTACTCAATTCAGTTAATGATGTAAATAACTTCTTGATGAAGCAGGAAACAGTCCGGATCAGCCTTACTCCAACAATTAGGTTGATCTCCAGCTAATATACATGAAACCATAAACAAACGACTAGCCGGGTTGGCCTCTGGCTAAGACCCTCCGGCGTGATGATAAGATAACGTATATTGTGCTTATAAACTGAATTGAACAAAGTAATATTCAAATAGCAAATAAGACATTACCTTTGAACGTTGGATGTTGTAAGGTATTTATATTGTTGATGTAGGATCGTGTTGAATTCCTAAAATCACGATAATGATGTTGGCGTAACTGACTCCGAGAAAGTAGGAGGCGATTACAAATAACAACGTGGATCAACGCACGTGTTGGTAGGTCGAAGTCGGTTGAATGGTCAAGGTCAATTTGACTTTATGCTTTGGTTTGATAATAATTGCGCAAGTATATGATCGTATGTCGGACGAAGCTAGGTCGGGACCACGGATGGTCGGACAATGAGCTAGGTCGACTGATCGATGCTGGGCCGTTGGTATTGTTGCAATTGGGCCGACCCATTCAATAATGGAGTAAACTGATGAATGAAATGTTGGGCTTGACATGTTGGGCATGACCCGTCACTTTTATTCCGTTTAGTGGCCCCCAACTTTCTGAGTTGACTTTGTCGACCAAGAAGTTGTGAAAAATTTGTGGAGCCTTACATAGCTCGTCGTTGGATGGTCGACGTTGTTGAATGGTCGACGTTGTTGGATAGTCGACTGAGTTGACGTGTCTTGATCTCGACCATTGCCTTTTTGA
Source organism: Adenophora triphylla var. japonica (assembly GCA_022495995.1). Classification (NCBI taxonomy): domain Eukaryota; kingdom Viridiplantae; phylum Streptophyta; class Magnoliopsida; order Asterales; family Campanulaceae; genus Adenophora; species Adenophora triphylla. Next base: position 41,006 of record JAFEMH010007156.1, on the reverse strand, counting down.
CGGTTAGAAGTGTTGAAGAGCTGTAATTTCGTAATGATTACATGATGCCGGGGTTTGGACATTCGTCTTGGGAACCATTGCTGGCATTGATTGACAGAGTTAACCGTTGTGTTCCCTACCCATTCCAATTCAGGTAAGGATTGGGATAAGTATTAAAGGCAAATTCCTTTTCCTTTTCCTTTTCCTTTTCCTTTTCCAATTTTACAAACCCCAAATTCTCAAAAACCCTCAGCAAGAACAAAGGCAAGGCAGTCGTTTTTCAGTAACAACCGAGCAACCATTCTCTTCTTCGAGTTTTCTCTCCTTCGAATTAACCAAGGTACCCTTCTATTCCTCTGTATTTAGGTTTGATTTCGAGTTTTTTTCTTGATTCTGCCATGGCTAGGACCTTTGGTTGCGAGTTAGGGGTTAGATACGAGTACAATTCCAAAAACCTTAGGGTTTATAAACGGTTAGAGGGCCCGTGGAGAGAGATGGATAGAGAGAAGTATATCACTATTCTAAAAAGGTGGGGGTTATGTTATGGCGTCGTAGATTTCCCAGCCGGTGATAGTATGGGGGATTTGGAGGTGGACGATCCACGGATTGTTCGCTTTCGTCTCTTCAATAAGTTGATCAACCACTTTATCATCTTCTATATCAAGTCCAACAAACCACCTTTTCCTAGAGAGAGATTAGAATTCCCAGGGGAATCTAGGTCGCCCATAGGTAGCTCAGAGCATACATTAACTAGGACTGATTCCCCTATTTCTGTGTCTTTCGTAGATATGGCTGCTCAGGGATCACCGGCTTCTGATATGTCGAGCTCCTCCTCTGGAAACATTGTGGATGCCTTCTGCTCGACGGTCGTTCCAGGGAATAATGAGAGGGGATATGTGTCCCCCAAGCTAGCAGTTGGCAAGAAGAATGTTGACTCACGGATCAAGATCCTTCATTATTTTTTTGAGGTCTCCAGGGAGGATTTCCATCTGACCCACTACACGGAGAAGCAAAGGAAGGCCCAGTCTTTGACACATTGGGCCTTGAATCCGGCCAAGTTAGCCTTCTACTGTGACCAGTTCGAGGTTGGGCTATGCCTCCCCCTCGACCCATTCGTTTGCAAATTCTTGAAATGTTTGGCCACTGTCCCTATGCAGCTAGGAGCCAACATCGTGAGGGTTCTAGTTTGCTTTGCCATGGTCTGCCGGTTCATGGGGTAAGAGCCTTGTATGACTGTATTTAGGAGATTTTTCAAGGTGGTAGTCAATGATAAGACTCTAGGGATTAGCACTCCAGCCAAGGCCTAGGCCCGTAAGTTGTTTGTGAACTTGCCCGACAAAGTATCTGGGTGGAACTCCCACTTATTCTTGGCCGAGAGTAGAAAGGGTTGGGGATTCCCTTTGCCTGAAATGGATGCTCATCCAATGAAGGAGGAGGACTACTGGGTCCCTGACTGGAGCGAGGACTTGTACAGAAGGCTGGTATTGGTAGCTCGAAGGAGTACCATCAGCTGGTCCACCTTAGCGTCAGACAAAAATTATTTCATTCAGACCGGCAAAATGCCGGGGGTGATGGGGAAATGGCTCCCCTAGTGCCCATAATCCAAAGTCTAAGTTATCTCGACTGGGTCATCCATAAATGGGAAAGATTTGAGTCTCAGTGTCATCACTGTAAGAAGACGACAAGCCATTGTCGACACATCCCTCACCATGGTGGTTAAGTATTTACTCGCTTTATTCATTTACTCGTAAATATTTTGATTGCATACTTCTTTTACTAACTGTTTCCTCGTCTTGTTTGTGCAGTTCTTACCCCTGAACAGGAAGCCAATATGAACCATATTGTCAGCGTGAATGACAGGAAGAAAAGTAGGAAGGCCCATGGAGCTGCTAATGCCCGTGCGAGTAGGGAGAAGGAGGCTGAGGATAGGAACAAGTTGCTCCCCAAGGCAGGTGTGGGGATGGTCCCTATTGACGGGTCAGGGCCATTGGAGCCCATCGAGCACGCCACTGAAGTCCAATTAATAGGGGCTGAGGGAGAGGTCGACGCGTCGACCGGGCAAGCTTCAGACTCTGACTCTCGACATGAGACCACTGGGGCATCTCCCCTAGAAGTGGTAGACTTGGAGCTCGACAAAGCCGAGCAAGATGATCCTGAAGATACTCTTCCCCTCCGGCTAAGAAAACGGTCGCAGGCCGACCAAGGTGATGAAGGAGCTGACACTTCACGAGCAGCGACCTCTGCCTTTAACCAACCACCATCTTTTGCTCCCCACTCCAGAAGCATCGAGGACGTGCAAGCCTTGGTGGACAGGCTGAGCGAGGTCCCTCCCCTAACTGGGGTTAATAGTTTGAGCCGTCGCTATCCCGACCTGGGATTGGGGCAGGTCATTATGAGGAGGGAAGCAGATCGAGATCTGCTAGCCCGGTTTGCTGAACAGGGGCTTAGCCCAGAGGAGTTCAATGACAGAGCGGGTCTTCTCCACTCCGAGGTGACACTTGTACTTTCTTCAATTGTTTCTCTTCTTTTTGGTCATCATACTTTTTGATCAATTTCTTTTTAGACTATTTGTCGAGCTGACTCTTCTCTTTTTATTTGTGTAGTCTCTCACTCATGTCGAGCAGGCCAAAATCAGTTGGAGGGCGGCCTTAGAAAAGGATCAGATCGCCTCTGCTCAATATACCAGGAAGTCCCGGGAGGCTGCTGAGTTGAGAGAGAAGTTGGTGGATTCTGAGTCGGGCTACGACTCTCTCTAGGTCGTTCACGCTGATACAGTGAAGGAGATAGATGGGGTGCTGGTTGATCTCAAGGCTACTAGGGCGGAGCTTTTCCCTCTTCAAGAGGAGCTAAATTCGTTGAAGGGAGAGGCCGTTGCTGCTAAACTTGAGAAGAACAAGTTGGAGAGCGATCTGGGTAAGCATACCGCACTTGTTCAAGAGCGTAATGCTGAGTGATAAATATGGATGAAGACCAAAGAGCTGCTCGGATTAAGTGGGAGGAGGAGGCCCAAGCTAGGGCGAAGCCTATTGAGGAAGCTGCGGTCAAAGCTTTCAAGCAGAGTGATGAGTGCTATGTTATCATAGAATCTCGAGCCAAAGCCTATCATGATGTCGGACGCCATCACATGGCCCGTCGAGCTTTAGTGGACTTTTCTTTCGATCTGACCATTGACAAGCTAGCCAAGTGGGCTTTCGAAGAGCAGTACGACGAGCAAGCTCACAGCGGTCATTCATTTGTGCCCTTTAACGATAATGATCAGCAGGACTTAGAAGACGACCTTGAACCTTGGGTTGCACCTCCTATGGAAGAAAGGAACTTCAATGTTATCCTTAAGGAGCTCGAGAAAGCTGATGATATGGAGGAAGATAACGAAGTCACCCTAGATCATGTCTTCGATCAGGCTGAGCAGCAAGAGCAGCAGCAACATGACTGATGGAGAAAATCCTCTTGTAATAAAAATCTTGCAAGTGTACAAGTCACCGAAGTGGCAATGTGCAAAAATAAGGGTCGAACCACAGAGACTTGAGTGAATACAAGTGAATCTAATTAGCGTAAAGTAACCAAGGGTGTTTTTGTTTTTGAATGATTAAAAATAAATTAAATTGAAATTGCAAATAAATTAAACTAATGATTAAGGATCACAAAATAAAGCAATGATTGAATTCAAAATTTGACAACGAGATTCACGGATTGGGTTTCACAATACATTCACCTTATGCTATTTTATTAATGAAGTCATCAATTTCATTCTAGGATTCATACACAAAATCATGAGTTGGGACAGTTTGGTGTGCGATTTGCAACTCAAGTATTCTCCTTTTATTATACTTCCAGTTATGTATATATAATAATTGAAGAACTCATGAAGATCAAAAGAATATATGAACCTAGATCCAATTAAATTCAGTTACGTCCTCCATCAGATCTAAGTAGTAAAATAATGGTCAATGTATCTATGTCCGAGTTACTGTAACAATAGACACCCACAAATATAACAGCCCTCCAGCTACTCTTAGCCTACTCGGCAAGAGTGAGAGACTACATAAACAGAAAGAGAAGGGTCAGCTCAATAAATGATTAAAATTATATACCGACCAAGAAATTAGACGAACAAAGGGAAAAAAGAAAGGAAGAGTTACCTCATTGTGAAGAAGGATGGACTTATCAATGTATTCTTCAGGGGTGAGCCCCTCCTCAGTAAAGCATGCCAACAGATTGGGATCTATAGTCCGCTTCACGATAACCTGCCCGTATCCCAAGTCAGGATATTGACGGCAAGAGCTATCAATCCCAACAAGTGGAGGGACTTCACTTGATCTCTCCACTTCAGCCTGCACAAACTCTTTGCTAGAGACATGGAGTGGAGGATCGCTGGAGATAGAACCTGCTGCTCGTGAAGTACCAGCTCCCCCAGGTCCTTGGTCAAACCTCGATCTCTTTTTTGGTTTGGTGAGGGGAAGGGCGTCATCCTCTTCGTCTTCTTCAAGGTCGACTACGTCGACACCATCAATGTGTTGGGGGCAGCCCCAAGTGGCTCTAGCACTGGACCGGAGTCCGAGCTTGGCTTGGCCGAAGTGTCGACCTGCTGCTCAGCCACAACCCCTTGTACCTCAGGGGCATCTTCTATTTGCTCCACTGGTCCGGAGCCATCAACGGGCACCATGTCGACCCCTGCCTTGGGCAATAGAGCATTCCTGTCAGAGGCTTCCTTCTCTCGGCTAGCCTTGGCGTTGGCCTTCCCATGGGCCTTCTTGCTTTTCCTACTGTCATTCGTATTGAGGATATGATTTATATTTGCTATCTGCTTAGGAGTAAGAACTGCACAATTGAAAAAAGAAAACAGTTAATGAAAGAAACATTCGAGCAAGAAATTTACGAGTAAAGAGAGAAACGAGTAAACACTTAACTGCTATAGTGATTGTGGTTTTTGCAATTGTCGGGGGTCTTTTGCAGAAATGACATTGCGACTCAAATCTATCCTTCTCATGGATAACCCAATCGGGGTACCTAATACTGTGAACTATTTAGACTAAAAGAGCCAACTCTCCATCTCCACCCAACATCATACCGGCCTGAATGAAGTAATATTTGCTTGACCCCAAAACGGACCAATTAATGGTACTTTTTCGAGCTACCAGAGCCAATCTTCTATACAGCTCATCACTCCAGTCGGGGACCCAATACTACTCCTCCTTCATTGGTCGCAATTCAGCATTAGGCAGAGGAAATTCCCAACCACTCCTTCTCTCAACCAAGATCATGTGGGAGTTCCACCCTGAAACCTTGTCGGGTAAATTGATAAATAACTTGGGGGCCTTAGCCCTGGCCGGAGTACTAATTCCTAAGGATCTCTTGTCTACTGCGACCTTAAAGAACCTTCTAAATACTATCTTGCACGGATCATACCCAACGAACCTGCACACCATAGCTAAACAAACAAGGACCCTAACAGTATTGGCTCCTAGCTGCATGGGAACGACATCCATACACTCTAAAAACTCACAGATGAAGGGCTCGAGAGGGAGTCATAGCCCGGCCTCGAATTGACCGTAGTAGAAGGCTACTCTGGATGAGCTTAAGGCCCAGTGCACCCATTCCCGGTCCTTCCTCTGCTTCTCAATGTAAAGAGTTAGACGAAACTCCTCCCTGCTAATCTTAAAGAAATTTGCAGGATTTCAATCCTCGATTCAGAACTTCTCCTCCTAATAGACGGCTTGGGGGCCATATAACCTCGTTCATTGTGTCTTGGTACCACTGTCGAGCAAAAGACATTTACTATGTTACCTGAACCCAAGCTTGCCGTGGTAGAAGAAGCGGATTACTCTTGATCGGCCATATCTACAGAAGAAGAGGAAACAAGGGAATCAGAACTAGAAGGGGTTTCATCGGAGCTATCTATGGGTGACCTAGATTCCCTTGGGAATTCTAACCTATTTTTAGAAAAAGGTGGTTTATTGGGTCCCCTAATATAAAACATGATGAAGTGATCTATCAACTTGTTAAAGAGACGAAAGCGGACAACCCTTTGGTCGTCCACCTCCAGGTCTCCTATACTATCTCTATGACTCCATAACACAGACCCCAACTCTTCAAGATGGTACGAGACTTATCCCTACTCATCTCTTTCCAGGGGCCCTCTTTACGAGTATAAACCCTAAGGTTTTGAGTGCAATAACCATATCTAACACCTCTCTCACAACCAAAACTCCTAGACATGGCAGAATTGAAAGAAAAATCTGAAATCAAGCCTAAAAACAGAGGAATCGAAGGGTACCTTAGTTAATTTGGAGAGGAGGAAACTCGAAGGTGGAACGAAAGCTCAATTACGCTGAAAAATCCTTTGCCTTGCTTTTGTTCTTGCTGGGTATATTCGAGAATTTGGGGTTTGTAAAAAATGGAAAAGGAAAAGTCCCAAAGGTGGCAACAAGGCTGAAAAATATCTAGAGGGGGGTGAATAGCTGTTACAAAATTTTTGCCCTCTTTTTAAAACTCAACCTCTTGCTTACAAAACCGCTTGCAGTGTATAAGAAATTGCAAGTAGAGTTGCAAAATGCACAGCGGAATATTTTAAGTAAACTGGTGCAGTTTGTAAGAGCGGTTTATAGTGCAGTTTTGTGATTGCGGTTCACAAACATAAAAGGGAGGTTTTGACAATAGTTAACTCCAAGCACAATTCACAATAATGGATAACTGTAGATAAGATCAAATAGAGATAATGATAAAATAATTAATAAGCACAGTAAATAATAATGCAGAAAATAAAGAACACAATATTTGGAGTGGTTCAATCATTAAACGATCTACGTCTACTACCAAGATGGTTAGTCTTGAATTTTCTAAGAGTGATTTTATATTGAGTATGAGAGATTACAAAGTACAAAGTACAATACTCAGATTTAAAATCTGTTCTATGAAGATCAAATCCTAGACTATAACCGGTGTATCTCTGTAAGTGCTCCAATTTGAGCTTGTTAGCATTTTCGTTAGAAAATTAACGAAAGTTATAACATTACTAACATTCCTAACATTCCTAACTTTTCTAACAAAGTAAGGGTAAAATGGGCATTGCCATTTTAAGTTAAACCAAGAAAATAATCTCAAAAAGCAAAAGAAATTAGAAAAATCCGAATTAAGAAAGTTGAAAAACAGCTTCAGTTTGAATTTTAAAAAGATTATTCTTCCTGTCCAAAAGCCAAAGACCTTGTAGCGAGATGAGCGATTGCACGCGTCGATCCTTGTCCGCGCGGATATGTTTGCTCCTCACAGAGGGCTATAAATTGAACCCTCCTCTCTCAGTTTACATAACACAACTTACTCACAGCAACGAAGTTCTGGCGAAATATAGAGAGAAAACAGTGGGAATCCTTAGATTGCCACCATTTTCTCTTGAATATTTCCCAATCAAATACCAAACACACCAAACCTTGATACTCCTCAAGCCAAACACCAAATCTTGATACTCCTCAAGTCAAATTCCAAGCCTAGGAAGATAGGGTGTCACCATTGGTAAAGCCCTCCTTCTCAAAACCCTAAAATTCTCTTTTGATCTCTTGATCATCTTGTTCTTCTTACTTTGACTTATTTTATGTCTAGTTTAACTTGAGTTTTGACCTAAGATGGTCATCTTGAAGTTCATCTTCATGAATGACCATCTCAAGTGGTCCACATTTTAGATCTTTAGTCAATTCTTTCTCCTTGGTTTCATCTTTACAAAACCCCCTTTCCCTTTGCAAAGGACATGTTTCAACCCCATAAATTCCCCAAGGATGACTTGAATATGATAACCACTTAACACAAGGTAGTGGAATCAAGTCTAGGGATGAAAATGGGGTGAACATAGATGCAAACCCCCCAAAAATCACATTTCTCCTCAAGAACATCTTGCTGTCCAGTAGCATTGTTCTGAGAACTCAGTCCATTTTCCTATTTTTTGGACCCAGTAAAACTTGGAATTGGGTGTTGACTACAAAATACTTTTTGTAGCCAACATCCACGGCTTTCTAGACATATTTTTAATTTATTTTTTGCGTGAGTAAAACTCCTTTTTTCAATTTTTCTTTTAGAGGCCAGTTCATTAGCCTCTGGAAATCCAGATTTCAGATCTGAGATTTCCAGAAGGTTTTGACCCCTCAAATCATCTCCAAAATGAAAAGTTCTTTTACAGAAACCTTTTTTAAGGTGTTTTGAACAATTTTCATTCCCGGACTTTTCCCAGATTCTGGAGTTTTCAAGCCCTAAAGTCCATTTCAAAGTCAAGGGTCAACTGTCTTTTTCATTCTGGCAGAAATGGTTCTCAACTTCTGAAAATCTTTTGAGTGCCAAATCTCAACCCAAAAATCACCCAAAAAATCATGGGATTAGTTTAAAGCCTTAAAAAGAGCTCCCAATTTTTACTTACCTCAGTTTCAACTTATTTTGGCCAAAACACACACACACACACACACACAACAAAGGATTTTGAATGTTTGGAAGACTCGTTTTTACGAGGCGTTCCGGGTGCACGCTAACGTCCTTCCCGACGCGTAACATGACCTCCGAACCTAAATTTCTGATCTCGGGCATTTTTCAAAGTTTTGGCCCTTAAAACAAAAATGGCGTGGCGACTCCGTTTTGATTTTCACAAAAAAAATCGGGTACATCACAATCTCAAATGAATAATCTATGTGATTAAACAAGTGAGGTGTGTGTGTGTATGCAAGATCAAGGCTCTTTAAATCTAAGAGATGTAAAGCACAATGATTCTTGATGGTGTATAAGGCTTGATCTCTGGGCTAGAAAATATTTCTTGAACTAGAAGATGAAGATTCAAAGGACTGAAAGTTTTCTGGGCAGAGCTTCAACTTCGTATGAACTCACAGCAAATCAATTTCTCAAGCAATCTTCAAGTGTTGAAGATTTGGGGTATTTATACCTGATACTGCAGGAATTGTGCTTATCAATCTTCCTCCACGCGGCAGGACGAATCACCTGACTCCTTGACCTGAAATCAGAACCCACGACTAGCCGGATGTGTCTCCGGCGAAGACCCTCGGGCGTGAGAGTAAGAATACAGTTGTATAAAGCTCAAAATGTATTGAATAGATGAATTCCAATAGCAAAATGGCAGTTACCTTTGTACCGTTGATAGTGATGATGTATTTATAGGGGATGACCGTTGTATTTTTGGTGGTGCTACATGAGCTCCGAGATTTTAGGGACAGTTACAAGTAATGTGAACGTGTCCTATAACGGCTCCTGATTCGTAGGAAATCGGTTATGGAAAGGTTTGACTTCACGTACATTCGCCTGCTAGGTCGACGCTTGTGGATTAGGTTGAGGTCGCCATTTAGGGAATGGTCGACCTGACTGATGGGTAGAGCATGGTTCGTACCCGAATTGTAGTATGGATCATGAGGTCGGACTAAGTTAGGTCGGGACCTGGTAGGTCGAACGTGGACTTAGTCGACGGATACTTGAGATGGGATTTGGGCCTTGCTCTGGTTGGGCTAGCTTCATTGCGAATGTGGGTATTGAGGTTGTCCGTGATTGGGCTTTATTCGCATGGCCCAACTCGACACTTTTGGTATGTTCAGTGGCCCCCAACTTTCGAGTGGACTTTGTCGACTTGGAAGTTAAGAAGATTTTTGATGTGAATTTTTTTTCCGCAGGTCGCTACCAATTTTTTGAGGTAGGTCGACCACAATGACGTGGCATAATCCTGGACGTTGGCGATGAACGGTTAGATCGGAACGAGCGCCGTTTTTGCCATAATGATTATATTTTTGACGTTTGAGAGTCCGCCTAGGAAACTGTTTCCGCCATTAATTAGGAAAATTAAATTCGAATTTCCCTTTGCCCTTTCCAATTCAGGAAGCTATAAATTCGAGAGTCCTTCCCCATTTACAACTTTTGCCCTCTCTGAACTCTGTGTGTGATTCCGACGGTGATAAAGGAAATTCATTCTTGCTATAAATTGGTGTTTTCGCCCTCCATTGCTCCGTTTTTCTCCGCTGCTAAAGGTATTCCCCTTGTTCTTTAGAATTAGGGCTTTAATTTCTGCAATTTCTTTGATTTCGCCATGGCTAGGACCTTCAGTAGTGAACCAGGAGCTTGGTATGGGTACTGCACTGTTAACCGTAGGGTGTATAAGAACGTGAACGGTGAGTGGAGAGTGATGTCCTTGGATGAATGCGCCTCTATCTTGACTAGGTGGGAATTGAATTTCAGTGAGATAGGTTTGCCCATTGTAGGGGACGTTGAAAACCTATCAGTCGATGATTCGAATATTGTCACTTTCCATCTGTTCCATGAGCTACTCGACCATATAACCTTGTTTTATGTTAGGGATGTCCACAAACCCTCTTTCCTTAGAAGTAGAATAGGTTTTCCAGGGGAGTCTAGGTCGCCCTTAGGTAGGTCGACTGAATGTGATCATAGGACTGACTCCCCTGCTTCCTCTTTTGTTTGTACAGATATGACGACTCAAGGTGGAGTTGCAGCTTCAACTTCTTCAAGTCCTCGAATAGTGGATGCGTTTGGCTCCTCTGTTGTACCGGGGAAGAATGAGAGAGGATATATACCCAGTAGTCCTCTTCGAGGAAAGAAAAATATGGAGTCCCGATATGACATGGTTTATGATTTCTGTGGAGTAAGTAGAGCGGATTATAGGGTAACCATCTTTAGTAAGACGGATTTTATGGCCAAGTTCCGTACCAGCTTCACTACTGATGCCACTAGGGTGGCCTTCTTTTATGGACAGTTTGAGGCGGGGTTGAGGTTGCCCTTAGATCCCTTTATCAACGAATTTACGGAGTGCATGGATGCTCTTCCCTCCGACTTGGGGCCAACACTGCACCAGTGGTACTAGTGTGCTTTGCCATGGTATGTAGGTTTCTAGGCCATGAACCTTGCATGAGAGTCTTCAAGGAATTTTTCGCTCCAAAGCTCGACAAGGCAGATTGGGGGATTAGTACTCCTTCCAAACCCAATTCTCCAAAGTTGTTTGCCAATCTTCCCAATAAGCATAGCAGCTGGAATTCCCATGTGGTAGTTGTAGAGAGTAGGCTGGGATGGGAGTTCCCCTTGCCAAATAATGAGTCTGGCTATTGACGAGGAAAACTGGGAGCCTCCATGGCAACAAACCTTGTATAGGAAGCTGTGCGCATTGGTCAAGAAAGGGCTCATTAGCTGGGAGGTGCTAGGGACGACCAAGTACAACTATATCCAGGCTGGGATGATGCCTGGGGATGGAGTGGTAGAACCCCTTGTTCCGGTGTTGAGAGGCCAGGTATATCCAGACTGGGTTACTCATTCCTTGGGTAGGTTGAAGGAGAATTGTCAATTTTGTCAGAAGAACGAAAATTATTGCAAAGACCACGGAGAGCATATTGGTGGTAAGGATTTACTTGACCTGCAGTCATTAGCTCGTCCATTGTTAACTTGCATAAGTAACTTATCATTGGCACATAGAGTTATTTTGAGCTGCATACACAACTCTTAGATCGTTCGTTGCCTGCTCGTATGTAGAACTTAGTTAGCTCGTACATAGAACTATTTCGAATTGCAACTCTGTACTTATCAAATTGCCTACTCGTATGTAGAATTAGTTAATTCGTACATAGAACTGCTTTGAATCGTATCAATTACCTCGCCAATTGTTTACTCGTAGAACTGTTTAGCTCGTACGTAGAACTGCTTTGAATTGCCGAGCTAACACTTGATTCCTTTGATGTCGTGTAGTTTTAACTCCCGAACAAGAAGCGAATATGGTGCGTATTGTTGGGGTTTCTGATAAGAAGAAAGCCAAGAGGGCTCATGGGGCTGCCAATGCTAAGGCGAGCAGAGAGAGAGAAGCTGCTACTAGGAGTAATCTGCTCCCGAAGGATGTTGCTGGAATGATCCCAATGGAAGAGGTCGAGCTGGAAGACCCTTTGCAAAGCGGCACCCAATCCAATGATGCTAATGAAGGGGGTGACGATTCCCACAGGTCAGTTAGGGCAAGTCTGAGCTCCGACCCAAATCAAGATGCCAATGTGGAGACCTCTGGAGCTAGGATGGCGGGAGCTAGCCCTTTACAGGTTGTCAATGTTGATGATGATGACATGGATGAAGATGAGGACGATCGTCCTCTGAGTTCGAAGAAGAGGTCCCGATCTGAGAATGGCAAGTCTGTGTCCTCGAGTCAATTGCCTCCACTGACTTCCTTTCCCCGATAAAGAGTCTCTGGATGAAAAGATGAGGAGGTTGAGTGACGTTCCTGCACTAGAAGGGTTCAACAGCTTGAGCCGCCGCTATCCCGACATGAGCCTGGGCCAAGTTATTGTTAGGAGGGCAATAGATGTCGACCTTCTAGCTCATTTCGCTGATAAGGGGATCACCCCCGAGGAATTTTCAGCTCGTTCTGGGATGGCTCATTGTGAGGTAATTTTTCACTCTCTCTTTCATTCTTGTTGCTTATCCCCTTTACTCGATCCACTTAAATTACGAGCTAACACTTCTTCGGTTTCTTTGAAATGTAGAATCTTACCATGGTCGAGCAGGTGAAAAGCTCTTGGAGAGCTTCCATTGAGAGGGAGAGGCAAGCCCTTCAAGATTATTCCAAAAAGGCTAAAGAGCTTGCGGATATGAAGGAGAAGTATAACGATCTGGACAACTCGTATGAAGCCAATGAGATGGTGAAGACAAAGGCCCTGTCCGACCTTGAATCTACAGAATCCAAACTCAAGGAAGTGACCTCAGAAAGGGATGCTGAGCGCCTTGCTCATGAGAAGACGAAGGTTGAGCTTACCACTGTCTCCAAACTTCTCGCAGATAAAGATTCTTTTTTGAAAGAGCTTAACGAGGAGCACAACTCAGCTCGAGCTAAATGGAAGGAGGCTCTGGAGAAGGCTGGCCCTGATGCTGTGGAGAAGTTCAAGGAGGGAGATGAGTTCTATAATGCCATTGTCACCAAGGCCCGGGACTTCTGGAGGTGGGTAAACGTCACATGGCACGTCGGGCTATGGTGGATCCAAGCTGCGAGGTCACCCTTGAGCAATTAGCTCGTTGGTTCTACGAAGCCCAATACGACATGCCGGCTCGTGGTGGACACTCCCTTGTTCCTTATCTTGAGAATGACTTGGCCTTCATAGCCAGGGAAGACCGAGAGGATGGGCTGTGAGAAGTGGGAAGCTCCCGTTGTCGATAGGAATTTTGATGTGGTTACGCAAGAGCTTGAGGATGCCGCCACCATGGAAGAAGAAAATGAGCGGAGTTTACTCGAGTCGGGTAAACCCATAGGCCTGACAACAAGAAGATGGGGAGGGTCGAGCTGCGGCGACGATCAAGCGATGTCGGTCAAGACTCCCGAATTATTTAGTTGAATTGTAATGAACAAGTCCCCAACAACATTTTTGTTTTTTGCTTTAACATTATCTTAATGCCTTGGCCCGGTTTTGGGAGGCATGATACTTTTGTAAGCTCGTTTTCCCAAGTCTTAGCCCGCCTTTGGGAGACTTGCTCATATTTAATCGTAGCCATCATCTTTTTATTGCATGCTGTATACTTTTTGAAATAAGTATTGAGCTAGATATAGACAGGACAAATGAGTCAATTCGAGCTTAGAGGCGACTTGATATTTGTTGATTTGGTCGACCTCAAACTTGATTAACTTTTTTTTCGAACGAGATTGACTATGAGTCGAACCTGTTCACAATATTGAAGCTGACCCAGGGTCGAGCTAATTAAATCGAAATCGGTTAGTAATCGGACTTGTTAAAATAGACAAAGCTGATTAAGAATCGAGCTTGTTAGAACGAAGCTGACTAAGAATCGAGCTTGTAAGAACGAAGTCGACTAAGAGTCGGACTTGTTAAATAGACAAAGCTGATTGAGAATCGAGCTAATTAGAACAAACTGACTAAGAGTCGAGCTTGTAAGAACGAAGTCGACTAAGAGTCGGACTTGTTAAATGAACAAATCTGATTAAGAATCGAGCTAATTAGAACAAACTAACTAAGAGTCGAGCTTGTAAGAACGAAGTCGACTAAGAGTCGGACTTGTTAAATGAACAAAGCTGATTAAGAATCGAGCTTGTTAAAACGAAGCTGACTAAGAGTCGAGCTTGTTGATATTAGTGTAACTCTATGTTTGGTCGAATAAAGCTGCGCTTTTTATTGAAGTAGGAAACAAGCTTACATCAATTTGAAACTAGAACTAGAACAAACTTCAAGTGTTGCGGCGAACTAACTTTTTGAGCTCCAACTTAGGAAACCGAACTAGAAGTAGTACTTGATCAAGTGAGTAGCATGCCAAGGATGTTTCAACTCCTCTCCTTCGGGATGAGCTATCATGTAGGTTCCTTTCTTGACGACTCGAGTAACCACATATGGACCTTCCCGGTTAGGAGATAGCTTGTTTCTTTGGGTCCTTCTACCCGTTGCTTCGATCTTTCTCAACACGTGGTCCCCTACTTGGAATGACCTTGCCTTGACCTTCTTGTCGTGGTAACTTTTAGTTATTTGCTTGTAGTTGACCATTCGAAGGTAAGTTTGTATCTCGCTTCTCGTCGATCAGATCCAGGTCGATCAGTCTGTTGGTATCATTCTGCTCCTGATTGAAGAAAGTCACTCTAGCAGTAGGAAATCTGAGCTCAGCAAGGGCCATGGCCTCTGCTCCATATGTGAGAGCAAAAGGGGTTTCCCCGTAGGCCCCAAGTGGTTGTACGAATTGCCCAAAGAGCGAGGGAGTTCGTCGACCAATTATTGTGCGTCGACCTACGAGTCTGTCTTGAGCGAGGATAGTACGAGTTTATTTGCTTTGCCTCGGCGCCCGTTGCCACAGGGGGTAGGCGACGAAGATTTCAATGTTTGATTCCTACTCGATTCATCTCGTTTCGAAGGTTTGGGAGAAATGTAAACCATTGTCGGACCACTATGGCAGGAAAACCAAGCCGACACCAAATGAAGTCATGAATGAAGTTGATGGCATTCTCCTCTGTGATTCGAGCTAATGGCTTGGCTTCAACCCACTTTGTGAAATAATCGATAGCGACGATCACGTACTTGCAATTTCCTCGGGCGGGAGGGAAGGGTCCAATCAAGTCGACACCCCACATATCAAATGGCCAAGTGTAAGTACCCAAATCTGGCTCATGCCTTCCGGTTAATTTTCCCGACATTTCGGTAAATTTCCCGGTAATTCCCCGGACCTTCCTAGTGTTCCGGAAATGTCCCAGAGCAGTCCCAAATTAAAATTAGGGCTGTAGGGAGCCTTCCTAATTAAGAAAACACGTTTTCTTAATTAGGGAGAAGATTCTAGAATAATGCCACCTTGCATGGTTCTAGAATCTTTGAGTCATAATGGATAAGACCGCACGGCCTCATTTGCGAAAGGGCTGCGGCCGCACGGCTTCATTAGCCTTATCAGGCTGCCTATAAATAGAGCCCTCCTCTACCCATTTCAACACACACAATATATGAGAAAAATACACAATACGCTCACGAAATACGTGAAGAAAGCTGCTGGGAATTCAAGAAGAAGAAGAAGGAAGGCCAAGAAGCTACATCCCTCCTCCTTGAAGACCAAAGATCGACCTCTCCTCCTAGCTCCGTCCCGAGAAGCAAAGGAAGTCATTGGTAACCTCGCACGCCCTAACCTTGCATTTTAATTGATTTATACTTGCTCATTGCATTCATATATCTTGCTTGGGACTTGGTAGCTTAAAGATCACATCTTTATCATCCCCTTCCCCTTTTTGCATGCATTAAGACCTCATTTGTCATAAAAATGTAGTCTTTTTCATAAAGGTGCATCCTTTGCACCTAAAATCCCTATTTTCCAATAAAAATGTTATCTTTATGCATCATTTGCATATAAAGATCAAATCTTTTTCAATAAAAATGCATCCTTTGCATCAAAACCCCCTTTTCTAATGCATCATTTGCATAAAAATCCTATCTTTATGCATCATTTGCATAAAGATCATTTCTTTCAATCAAAAAGCATCATTTGCTAAAACCAAAATGTCATCTTTTCATTAAAGAGTCATTTTCATCATGCATTTCCCCTTTCCCCTAACCTTGGAACGGACCGGTGTAAAAGTTCTCATCTTTGCATCGTTCCTTCCATTAAAGGTTCATGATTTCTTTAGGAAAAGGATAACCTTGAACCCTATATCTCCGATTATCGCTTAAGAATGAGTATGAAGCCTCTATACGAGCTCGACCGTCTTAAAGCGTAGGATTGATGGGCTAAGGACATTCCTTCCTAAAGAACCTCATCTTTGACCAAAAGAGAGTCATTCTCTCGATCACGCAAGTCCCGAGGGTCCCGAGGTTTAAAATGCGATGATCATAAGTCATAAGATGAGGACGGGATCATAATCCCAAATACATAAATTCCAAGGAATCCCGAGCGACAACCAACAAATGGTTTGTACGTCAGGAAGATAACTTGGGACAACCCCACCCCTTATTTTCAAACACATGCACACAAAGAAAGCACGCAAGCAAACACGATTAATGAAATCTAGGGAGACTTGCTCCGGCAAGGCACTTTGGGTGAACGCCAAACGTTCTTCCCGAGGGTAACTTAACCTCCGAACCCATAAAACCTTTTTCAAAGTTTTGAGAGTAATCAAAATGGCGTGGCGACTCCGTTTTTCAAATAACTCGGATGTCTTCAAACTCGCGTGAATTCCAATAAACAAAAATTTTGGGCACACATTCACGGTTTGGCGACTCATTGGGGATCATCCCAAAGGAGAAAAGCTTTATTTTCAAAACAAAAGTCGATACTTGGTATATAGGTGGACCCCACTTACCCTTCTGTATCGCTCCCTAACTTGGGGCTTGGGATAACAAGGTGGTTTAACAATCCCACGTACCGGTATCCCTTTTTCGAAAAAAAAAAAATAATTTTGAAAAATATAGAAAGCTTTTCCCTTTGAGCGGGTTAGACTCCCATCGCCGATTTCATTAATCGTGTTTGCTTTCTTTACCATGCATTGCATCATTTGCATCTTGGAATGCGTGCATACTTTGAAACGGGAAACAACCCGAAAAATAGCAAAAGGAGTGGAACACTGGAAAATTGATCCATGCGGTCGTACGGCTAATCCTCATAGGATTCGACCATACGACCTCGGTGGCAATTCCACCGGGAAAAATCATGGTTAATCTGGCGGTCCTAGCGGCTTGGGGCTATTCGGCTCCATGGCGGCGGGGCTCCCGAGAAAAATTTACGATGCTTATGTGTTGCATTTTCCCCCGTCCCGAAAATCATTCCTTTAAAACACATTTATGAAAATCTCTGTTTTAACTCAAAAAGGAACATTTTTAGGAGACCGCACACTACGCGCACTTTGATATATCACTGTACACTTTTGCACGCACGTCCTTCAAACCGAGGGTGGTTCAGTGCCGATCACGGACGGCCTTACGATGCTCCGGGCGCGCACGGAATCATCCCAACCTCCCCATGGCGGCCGGTGTCGACCAATGCACGGTCCGGTGTCACACGTTTCAAAAAACCGTGACTTTTGGTTGGTTTTGGTCTAGTCCGTGTCATATAGCCCGAGTTGCATACCCACGTAAAGGTCGAAGCCTTAGCTCATAACGGAAGCCAAGATTTTCGCTCAAGCGAAGTACGCGAAAGTCCGACAAGGAAAAAAAAAATCGGTGGGATCTTGACTCAGGCATTGACTATTGACCTTGACCCGCACGGAATGTGTAAGAGTCAAGACCGAGTCTTTGCCAAAAATCAAAAGATCTTTCGCTCAGCGAAGCTACGCCAAAATTCCGACAAGGAAAAATTGGCAAGATCTTGGCCGGCATTGACTTCGATTCCGACTCGCGCCTTTGCGTATGCAACGAAGTTCAATGTGACCTTTGTGTCATCCGGCTTTTGCCGCCCGACCCATGCCTATTATATTCTCGGACATTACCGAAAGTCAAAAACCGTCATTCGCTCAGCGAAACTCTGTCAAAGATCCGTCGAGGCGAGAGACGAGACTTTCCGGTATTGCCTTGACTATAATCCGCATCGCTCGTGCGTTGAAAGGTCACATGACCCGCTAGACCCGATAGGAGCGTTCTTTACTCTCGGTCGGTGGGATCCGCGTGCCTATAGGACCCTCGCCGAGCTGTCCACCACCTGGGAGGTCGAAATACGGGTGGAATACGAGGGGCTTATAGGCGTAGTGACGGAACCCGGCGATCCGGGATCTAGTGTAGTTACGACGAAAAGAAGGGCAAAACCCTTTTCCAACCAAATAGATATTAATAAAAGACAACATTTTAAGTAAACTTGAAGATTCTAATTTGCATATTGCACGAGCCTTCGACTAAACACCTACCCCGAGTCTAAACCTTTCCTATCCCTTTCCGCGGCGAGAAAGAAGTGGGTGAGAACACCGGGTCGGCGACTTGTTAGCGCGAGAATCCTCGAACAGGTTCGCGAGAATCCTCGGTTTCATCGGTTCGGAGAGTCGAGAATGACCGATTTGAAACTTGATCTTTGGTTTGGGTAACCGAGATGACTAGGGAAGAAGAGCTAACCTTAGCCACTGGAAAACGATCGTAAGACCCATGAGGAACGACAAGCCACGCTCATTGAAGCGCTTCGTCGTCATGGAGTTCAAATAGTGGTCGAGCCCAGCGGTTCCTTGGTGATGATAGAAGATGAGCCTCAGGAAGCGGCCATCTCGGCTCCATCCACCTATAACCAATGCCCTCCTCCATCCTCATACGATCCCTTATCCGGGATTACCCCTCTTGAGTCCTTTCCAACATCTCGAAGCCATCGGGATCCCAGCACCCTCACCTCCTCAAGTGAGACCTAGCTTTGTCCCCTACCAACGAAAGCAAACGCCTCGGCTATCCGGTTACGCGGCCTCTGCATTACCCCGTGGGATTCACTCCCTCTCCTCGGTATGGGCCATCCCAGGCATTCCTAGGCCTCAAAATCGGCTCGATGACCCTCTCAATTCATGTCTGCCACGGCGGATCTTCCACCTCCAACTTTGCCCACGGGACCCCGGGAGGTTCCGTATCCTTTTCCTACTTCGGAAATTATGAGCCTAATTCCTATGCCTCAGGCCGATCTCACGGGAACACGGGACTGGTCAAGTTTACACTTACTTCCCCTCAAAGATCCCGAGCCTTGGTACCGGCTACCACCGTGCCACCCTTTGTCCTTCCACCCAAGTCGAGATAAGCCTTCTCCGGAATCGAGCAATCCTAAACCATCCCCGACTACGACATGGCTTGGCTAATGGAACAAGTTAGGTCCATGCAAGAGAAGTTTGGGGAAATAGACACCAAGAGGACATGCATACGGATCAGATCAGCCAAAGTTGTCCCTCTCCCTCGAAAATTCGAATGCCGAGAAATTGAAAAGTTGATGGCAGCGATTGTCCCCCAGGACTCACATTGAAAGCTACATTCTTGCCATGAGAGCCAAAGATTGTACCACGGCAACAAATGGCCGATCATTTTCGATTATCATTAAAAGGTTCGACTCTTAGGTGGTTCTGCATGTGAAACCGGAGGCCCGAGCTACTTGGGACCGAGATCAAAGAAGCGTTCCTAGAAAAGTATAAGGCCAATTTGAATTGGGAAACCGGCGGAATGACTACGGGGTACCTACAACGTTCGGATGAGCCGATAAGTGAATTCTACAAGAGATGGAATTGGAAGCTCGGTGAAATGATGACCCCGCTCAATGAAGAGGAACAGATGGAGATCTTCCAATCTTGCTTGAAACCTCAACTAAGAGTTCAAATTGGCAATTACTACTATCGACCTTCGGGCAATGGTAAATGCCGGCACCAAGTTTGAGAATGCCTTGAATATGGCCCGACCACGAGGCAGCCGGTTCTTATCGCTCTGGCTTAGGTGTCAAATGCCCAGTTTGTCACCGTAAAAGGAAAAGAAGTGATTGTGTTGTTAATTACATTCGAGAATGAGAAAGCGGGACGAGAATGCGAGGCCAAGGCTAGCTGCAAAGCCAAAGCTCCCTTTCTATCTTGAAGATTTCGGAATGCCACTAGAAAAAGGTCTTCGACGGTTTGGTAGCCCAAGGACTCATCGGACCTTTGGAAAGCTGGAAACCCGAAACCCCGGTATCGAGAATGGACGAGACCAAACCTTTGTCGCTTTCACAATTATCATGGCCATAACACTAATGATTGCACCTACGAAGCTCCTGATCTCTCGCCTAGTTGAAGAAGGCAAGTTAGAACCACCTCGGGGTCCCAATGTGGTCAAGAATCCTCTTCACCTGCTAACAATCGAGTCAACATGATCGAGTTCGGAGGAACAAATGGAAATGGTTTTGGAAATCCAGCGGTCATAGATATCACGAAATTCAATGTTCCTTATCTTTGAATTACAAGGGAAATGGAAAGATCGATTAATGCCGCCGCCATGGAGGGACGGTTTGGACCCATAGTCGGAGCTGATTTCGTTAATGTTGTCGAGCTCGGCCTCTTTTCTACGACATCGAACCGGTAACCATGGTCAAGATTACGAGAAGAAAGGCTCGCTTATGAAGGCTGCGAGTTTGAAGTAAAACAAGCCATGTTAATGAAAGTCTCTCGAACCCTTCATTACCCATGTGAGCATAATGTGTTTGTAATGGCTCTTACTACTCCCGAGGATCATTCCCGACCCCTGTTTGGGAAAAGGTAGAAGAAGAGTGAACAAGCCGGAAGACTTGTGGGATGAAGAGAGGCGTATCTCGAGATCTTGAAAGCCTGGCCGGTCCTCTTGCCCGGAAGTACAAATGGATGAAGTTAAGATCGAAAGGAGATTACGCGGATCGGTAGAGTACTTCCTATGGAATTGGTGTCAACAAAGGCAATAATGATCCGCGAGTGCACAATCAAATGACAACGGCTGACAAGGCTGCTACTCCCGGGGCAACGGCAAGAAGGAGTGAGATCCGGTCGACCCTTGTCAAGTCCCCCTCGAGTCAATAAGTAGTGTAGGGTCGAGTGCGTGTTGTCTATTCGGTTGAGTCGGGAATCTTCGAATTCCGGTCCTCGAGTCATCCGAAGGCCTCACGCACGAGGATTATGAAAATGTAATCGATGTCATCTTTCCCCTTATCTTGAATGAAATGACAAATCTTTACGATTATCCTCTTATTGCCAACTTAACAAATGATAAATTAACTCAAAACTTAACAACAGTTAATAATGAATCATTTGAACAAGATGCAAACACACTAAACGAACAATACATTAAAGAAATCTTTAAGCGAGGTTTCGGAAAAAGAGGAAAACCGGGCCCAAGTTTGCTGAGGAGGTTTTGATAAGTGTGAACTTAGGTACTATTGAGGAACCTAAAGAGACACAGATTGGAAGCTTCTTCCGGGGGGTTGAAAGGGACAGATTGATCGGGGCTGCTCGGAGAATACGTCGACGTGTTTGCATGGTCATACAAAGATATCTTAGGGGCTAGGCAGGTTCGATAGTAGAGCACGAGAATCCCTCTAGCACCGGATGCTAAGCCGATAAAGCAAAAGCGAGAAAGATCAAGCCGGAATGGTCTCTACGGTCAAAGAAGAAATTGAGAAGCTACTGCGGGTAGGGTTCATCGAGTTATTGAATACCCGACATGGTTGTCCAACATCGTGGCCAGTAACCAAGGCCAATGGGAAGGTGCGGCTGTTTTGTGTGGATTTCAGAGATACGAACAAGGCCGGCCCCAAAGACGACTACCCTACGCCAAACATAGACATCTGGTGGACTCCGATGACTACGAAGTCAAATCCTTCGTTGATGGTTTTGCGAGCTACAACCGGATCAAGATGGCCGAGGAAGACCAAGAAAAGACGGCCTTCACCACACCGTGGGGAACCTCTTTGTTATACGGTAATGCCATTCGGGCTCCAAGAATCTTTGGGAGCTACTTACGAAAGGGCGACGGCCGCGCTTTTTCATGACATGATCCACAAGGAGATTGAGGTCTACGTAGATGACATGATAATCCACTCCAAAGGAGAAGGTGGGCGACACTTTGTTGACCTACGAAAATTCTTTGAGAGGTGAGACGGCATTCCATGAGACTAAACCACACTTGAAATGCACCTTCGGAGTGACAAGGGGAAAAGTGCTCGGGTACATGGTCACGGAGCGAGGTATAGAAGTTGACCCCAGAAAGATCAAAGCCATCATGGATATGAGGCCACCTCAAACCAGGACGAAGTCAAAAGCTTCATGGGTAAATTGCGGTACATTAGCCGTTTCGTCAATCGGTTGACCACTATGTGCGAGCCCATCTTCAAGCTCATGAAGAAGAATGTGGACCTGAGAATGGACCGAAGAATGCCAAGATGCCTTTGACCAGATCAAGGCATACTTAGTACATCCCCGGTACTATGCCCCCACATAGACGAAGCCTCTTACGCTCTATCTCATTTATCCTGAACACGGCGGTTGGGGCTATGCTTGCTCGGAGAAGAAAGACTCTCGGGTAGAAAATGCCATTTACTTTGTCGGCGGAAGCTACGGGGAGTGAGCTCAATTACTCGGCATGTGAAAAGACTTGTGCGGGAGGCGAGTGCAGGTAGTCGGCAAGTTGAAGCATTATATGCGAAGCCCACCACTGTGAATTTGGTCTCGAAAATGGACCCCATCAAGTACATCTTTGACAAGCCTTCCCTCTCGATGCGTTTAGCGAAGTGGTCCTTCTTCTTGGCGAGAATACGACATCAACTATGTGACCGAGAAAGGCCATCAAGGGTCAAGCATTGTCGAGATCACTGGCGAATTTCCCGATAATGAAGACGGAGGGCACGAACCCCAATTTCCGAGATGAAGGGATCTTTGCGGTTGAGCACGAAAATAGATGGCAATTGTTCTTTGACGGAGCCGCTAACAAAAGAGGAAATGGTGTAGGAATGCTATTGGTCGATCCGAAAGATGAGCATACCCCCATAGCCCTCAAGTTGAACTTTCTGCCACGAACAATGTCGCCAGTATGAAGCTTTGCATTCTTTGGTTTGGAGAGGCTGCCTTAGAAAGAAATGTCAAGGAGCTCGAAGTTTACGGAGACTCGGCCACGATCATCAACCAAGTCTCCAACAAGTGGAAGGCTGTGGACCCTAATCTACAACGGTATCATGCCCGTATGGAGGAGTTGGTGGACGGTTCGGAGAAGTGACTTTCCACTGCTTGCGAGGAAAGAAACAGTTCGCGAGATGCCTAGCTACTCTAGCCTCATTGGTAGAGATCCACAGGAAAAGCCATAAAGCCCTTGAGTGGGTAGAAGAGAAGCCCCGGCCTTCTGTTGTGAAGTGGACACAGGACTGAGCCTATAAAGGAACCTTGGTACAATCAGTTACCAATTCCTCAGACGGAGAGTCGGCTTTCGGAGACGAAGAAGGTAGACCAAAGAAGGTATCGAGCCAAAAGCTTACAAGCCACGAAAAGGTTGGCTTCTCATTATGTCATTCTAGGAGGCAACCTATACAAGAAGCGGTATCAAGGACCACTCCTCTTATGTGTCACTCGAAAGAGCGAAGAGTTGATGGCCAAAGTCATGATGGTCCCTGCGGTCCTCACATGAATGCGAGCCACGATGCAAGTGATCCTCGAGAATGGGTTACTCTTGGATCTCCATGGAAGCATTTGCGTTCGGCACGTCGAACTGCGACAAATGCCGGCGGTTTGCCAACCTCAACCATCTCCCACCTCATGACACATCTTGCATGGCGGACTCCTTGGCCGTTTGCAACTTGGGGCATTGACGTGATAGGGAAAATATCCGGCGGGAAGCAATGGGCACGAGTTCGTGTTGGTAGCCATCGACTACTTCACCCGAAAGTGGGTAGAGGCCAAGTCTACAAGGTCCTCGCTTCGAGAAAAGTGGCCCCGGTTCATCAAAGAAAACATAATGTGCGAGATATGGGGTGCCCAGCGAGATCATTTCGATAATGGGTCACACTTCGAAGGAGGCTGCGATAGGCTAGCATCGGAATTCGAGTTACTCGCCACAAGTCGTCCCCGTACGGACCTCGGACCAATGGAGCCGTGGAAGGCTTGCTAATAAGACACTCGGCGGATCATCAGGAAGATGGCCATCCAGTGGTCGTGATTGGCCCGAAAAGTGCACCTAGCACTGCTGGGGCTCTGAACGTCTGTCGGAACGGCCACGGGAGAAACTCCTTTTGCCCTAACTTACGGGATGGAAGCGGTGTTACCGGTGGAGTTGGAAATCCCGTCATTAAGGGTCCTCTGGAAAACAGTGTCAATGAAGTGGAATGGTTGCGCGGCCGGCATGATGAGTTAGCCACCTTGTGAGAGAAGGCTAAAAGCCATGGAACACACCGGAGCCTACCGGAGGCGAATGGCGGGCGTTTGATAAAAGGTCGAGGCCGGAGACATCAAAGAGGGCGACTTAGTCTTGAAAGTAAAGCCCCCTACCGAGACAACCCCACAGGAAAATGGGAACCCGTCTGGATCGGCCCTTATGTGGTGCGAGAAATGCGTCGGGAGGAGCAATGAAGCTTGCGAGACTTGGATGGCAATCCCTTTGTCCACCCGGTCAACGGTGATAAACTCAGAAGATACTATGTCTAATAAAAAAAAAAAAAAAAAAATAAAAAAAAAAAAAAAAGTGCAAAAAGAGTAATACCCGGCTAAGTGAAAACCCCAAAAGGGCGGTCTAGGCAAAGACGGGGTTGCACATATAAAAAAAAAAAAAAAAAAAAAGAAAAAATCTTAGTGCAAAAAGAGTAATGCCCGGTAAGTGAAAACCCCAAAAAGGGCGGTCTAGGCAAAAACGAGTGCACATAAAAATATTGGTTCACGAGAATGAACTACGTAGACTGAGCCCACTTAGCCTTTCTTGTAAAGGGGAACGTAGGCGGCCATATATGGTTCGGTCTAAACAATAAAAAGGACGATTAAGTTTCCATGAAATATGTCACGATCAATAAAAAAAAAAGACATTTGAATTTCCATGAAATGTGTCTTGATTAATTTCTAAGATAATATGCCTTGTTCATTACAAGTTAAAAACTTCTTGATGAGTTCAAGCACGGTCTACCTCTTAACTACTGCTAACTTTGCTAAAAAGATCTAAAAATACAATAAAATGCCTAAATAAACTAATGTGTTTGCAAATGGCAATAAGAGGATCTTGAGAAAAGACTTGTCGGTCGTCATTAGTTGAGTCTTCTTGATCTTCTTCCCTTTTCCTCGGCCTCGTCGAGTCTTCTTCCTTTTCTTCTCAATAATGTCGGTATCCCTCATCCCGACCTGCGGTATCCTCGCTGGAGCCTCTACCCGGCCCCGTGTCAATGAGCGCTCTCTCTATACGAGCACGAGTCCGCACCTCCTCCCTGCGAGCCTCGGTCGAAGGAGCGACCTCGG
This sequence comes from Adenophora triphylla var. japonica, assembly GCA_022495995.1. Taxonomy (NCBI): domain Eukaryota; kingdom Viridiplantae; phylum Streptophyta; class Magnoliopsida; order Asterales; family Campanulaceae; genus Adenophora; species Adenophora triphylla. The sequence continues at coordinate 15,688 of JAFEMH010007156.1, read as the reverse complement.
ACAATCTCTTGTACAGAGGCCTCCATATCTCGACCAAGTCACACGATTGGTTATGGCAACTCGCCTTAGCCTCGGTCTCCCTCGAGTCCTACTCGAGTCACGGTCGGCTCCCAATAAAGCTCGACGTCTATCCTCCAAGATAACACAGTCGCTCCCGTCTCCCTCTCGTACCGGTCAGTAGACAGGTGGTCGAGATGGTGCTCTTCACTGCTCACGAAGATAGCCACAGGTGGGAAAGCGGTATATGTCGAAGCCCTCGAGAAGAAAGAGAAGGCATTTGGATCTCTCATATCCAATGACACCACCTCCATGGTCGGATGTCCTCCCAATCACTCAATGGCTCTGTAAAGCCCCAAAGCTGCTGGATACCAAGCGGGGTATGTAGAAGGGCGACCGGCGAGAATCACGGAACCCTCGCGACATAAGACTCACTGAAATATCCTCTGAGTGCGCAACCTCCAGTGTGGTATCCACCAACGGATGTCCGAAGTGGATAGCCTAGCCATCATCGGCTCGGCTACCTGTTCTGCTGCCTAGGTGCACCTCTCAGAAATCACCCGAGGAGCCTTTGAGTCGGCAAAGCCCGAGGGCGAAAGCCCCAGAGCCTCTCACTGCTGACCGCGGAGTCAACATAGCCGGACTCCGGACCTCATGAAAGCGGTCTCCCGAGCCGTCCATCCTATCGATCCCATGAAATGTCTCTCCCAAAACCCGGCGGGACAATATCCTTCCCGGCCACACGGTCTCGACCGTATCCCGAGGCCACTATGAATCCCGCGGACTCGGCGGTGAACAAAATAGAGAATACGCGAGAGAATGAAAGCATCCATAGCCACCGTGGTCGCGGCCATATCTGGAGACCCAAACCTGCCGGGATATCGAGAAGGTCAATCCTATCAGGGGCTACCATCATCCTCTCGGCCTCTCCCGAAAGGAATCTGCGAGAAAAGATGCAAGCTTTACCGTCGCGGCACGTCTCCGTCAGCGGAATAGATATAGCCTCGGTCTCGGGACCCCCAATCAAGGCTCACGAAGTCTTCGTGCGTTGGGACAATTTCGTTGTAAGAAAGCGATAAACATGTCTCGGACGTCCCCGGAACTTTCTTTGCGGCTCTCAACGAGTCCCAATCGGGCGGGAGATCCCTCAAATGCCATAAAGACTTGATCTTGAAGGAAGAATCAAGCGAGTCCCTTGTGATTTTGGAAGTTATGTCTCGCCCAAGATTGAAGACCGGATAGAAAAATGGTCTCGCTTCCCCCTTTGCAATCTAACGGGCTTCTCCATCGCAAAGTGATCAAAGATGGTGCTTTTAGGTCCAAAATATGCTGCAGGAACAATTGGGACAAGTCTAGAGTGAAAATGAAATGAAATGGCCAAGCCTTGCTTTTATTCGAAAATAACCGGCTCGAGACAGGCGCAAGCCGCACGGCTTCATTTTGCCCTCAAGGCAATGCCGCACGGCTACATTAGCCCTCTGCGAAAAAAATTCTGCGGCAACCAAGATTGCTGCCCAAGGGAGTTTTCACCCCACTTTTTCAACCAAAACCTGTACAAAAACATATCCGAAGCCATTCAAGCATTTATACACCATTATAAATCATTTTGGCCCGGTTTCGACTTTAATTCCAAGCAAAAAAGTCGCCCCCAAGGCTCGAGATAATATGCAAATTGAAAAAGCATAAATTAGAAAAGTAAATAAAATGTAAATACAATGTTTTCGCCCCATCGGCGCCCAAATAAAGCAAAAAATAAACAAGTTGTGCATAAAAATTGTAAATTGTTTGTTTTTGTTCCAAATCTATTCTAGAGACCTCCTAGGCCTCCGATTCTTCTTCCTCCTCATCGCTGCTCAGCTCATAGATGCTAGCCTCCCTCATCGAGTCCTCACGGTCGCTCAAGTCGGACAAATGGACATTATCGTGCCGTACTCGGCCAGTTTGCTCAGAATGTCGGCGTTGGGTCCCCGCCCCGAGGCATGGCCTTTGGAAGAGTACTCGAGGCCGATGAGGTAGTGTGCCCCAGACGTGCCGTCTCTTGCGCCCGAGGCTCTGTGCATCCGCTGCAGCCTTCGAAGCGCGAGCCCGGCTTCCTCGAGAAGAGGCAGGCACATGTCCTTCCGGCCCTATTACGCTGACCGGCCTATCGTAAGTGCGAGTGGAACACGAGAAAAAGAAGAGAAAAATCTCGGAAAATCTCGAGAAAATTGCAAAAGCGAGAAAATGCGAAAGCTAAAAGGGAATAAGACCTAAGAGTACACTTACGGTGCTATCGGGCGGCAAGGTGTCTTTGGGGCTCCCTAGCATCGAGGGACGGTATCCTCATCCTCCTCGGCACTCCATGGATCACATAGGACGGATGCGCGGGAGGGATCGGCGGAGTCGGTAGGCTCGTCCTCCCCGTATCCACAGTGGCCGCCCGGCTTCACTCAGCACGTGGCGTCCTCGAGTCTTTGCTCCACAAACACGGCGTAGGGGGTGTCCATGTCAAAGTACTCCTCTGCGGCCACGCCTCACAGTACCTCTCAATCTCATCCTCTGGCCGGTCCACAGAGGCTGCGGCATCCGTCTTTGGAGGGTCGGAAGGAGTAATGGCATCTAGTGGGGAACATGACCATCTTTGCCTCGAAGCGGTCCCCGAGATAAATGACATCACATGTCGGCCCGGTGAGCCGCCTCCTGCGCCTCGTCACCTCGATAGCATCTCCCGGCCAAAATCTCAGGATACTGCCCCGGGGGTAGAAGTCCACTCCATCGTGCCCGTCCACTGTTGATGACCGGCCTCACCATTTTGTAGTCGAAGGTAATCCGGGTCTTCCCAGTGAATTTATCTCTCGCATCTCCCCTCCGGCGAACCATAGCGGGGAAGATGGTGACATCACTCTCTTGGTTCCCGAGGAAGAACCCGATCACCTCGCAAAACCAGGCTGCATGTTCAAAACATCAAAAGGTCATTCTCTCTCTTATAAAAGTCTCAAGACAAGAAAAGAGAAAAGGAGAAAGAAAGGAGACTACCTCGAGGGCAAATGAGAAGCGGTCCATGGAAGCGGCTTTGTTCCGTGTACATGTCCAACGAGAAGTAGAGCTCGCCAATCCGGCCTCTCCCCGAGACCGTCCCTATCCCATCGACATCCTCCGAGAGTCGAGGAGGCAAGTCATGGCCAGTGTCCCGAGAATTAGCAAAAATGGTGGTGATAGCATCAACCATATGAATGCTCTAGCCGGGCTTTGGCGATCACATCATTAGCGACAAAGTTACGCATGCAAGTACGAGCGCCACCTCGGCGTTCCGTGTCTCCATCCCCGGCCCCTTTGGGAATCGGCTCAAACCCTACCAAAGCACTGGAACTCCTCGGCTGTAATATGGTCTCTCCAAGTCACGGGCCTCCGGTGAGCTGTAAGACGGTAATAGCTGTGAAATCGGCGGGAGTCCTTTGTCGGCTCTCCCGGCTCGGGTGAAAGCTATGTGTCTTGTCCCACGGAACTCGAGAAGGGCTGGACCAAGCCCTTGCTCTTAGAGGTGATGTGAACACCCTGATGGCCTCTACAAATGCATCCGGGCCGGTAGCCCTCACATTGCTTGGGATTTACCCCATTCTTCTCAAAATCCGGCATCCTCTGCCCAGCTTACCGCTATCTCCGATGGTCCTCTAGACTTGTTCTCCTGTAGACAAGCACATCAAAAAGAAGCGTCAGTCCTTCATATCATTTCAAAAGCATGCATATATTCAAAAGTGCACATATTTTCAAAAGAAAAGCATTCACAAAAGTTTTTCTAGCATTATTTGCATCAAAAACGTGTCTTTCATCACTTGAAACGCGTCATTGCTTTCCTAAAGCACAAAATCACAATTCTTCGCACATAAGCATTATTCTTTCAAAAAATGGCATGCATGAATCATTTTCATCTTCCAAAATCATGTTTTCTCATTGAAAATCAGAATTTTGACCTAGTTCTAACACAAGGCAAGAACTCCGTCTCATATTTTGAAAAATTCTCATTCTTACTTCATTTTGCGAGAAAAAAGTGAGTCATTCTCATATTTTTTTCATCAAAATAAAATTGCACATGCATATTCTTAGCCTCATAGGTTGTTCATGCATCTCAAAATCATTCAAAAAATCATTCAAAAATCCTAAAATTGGTCAAGCCTAAATCATTCAAAAATCAAGCAAAATCATCGGATTTGAGCAAAATGAGAATGCTTACCCCAACCGATCGCGGGTTCGTTGATTTGTGCTCCCTTCTCCCCGGGTAAAGCTTCGATGGAGGCGTAAGGAAGTCATACTTCCTCTCCGTCCGAACGAGCTCCTTTCTCCTCCTTCTCGCGGCCGCCGAGATGTTTCTTCTTGCTTGCCTCGGTATGGGATTGCCCTCCGGATCCATCTCAAATCAAAGGGAAGCAAGGGGATTGAAAGAATTTCGAAATTCTCTCTCTCTTTTCTCTCTCTCTCGGCTGAAGTGGGCGGCAACAAATGCCCAATGCCCGTTCAAACCTGATTTTAAATAATCTGGAAAAAACAGGCTTCTAGCCGTACGGCTTCTTTTTCTCCATCTCATGCTTAGGGCGGCTTCATTCGCTACGAGCGAAATTACAATCCACGCACTGGACCTTCCACTTGGGCATGCAATTTCCGTTATCTTTTAGCCAAGATAACATCTCTTCATAAAAATCCCTTATCTCTTTAGCAATCAAGCTTTATTTCCAGTCGCCTCCGTTAATTCCGTTCTAACGGGATAACACTAGGTGACAACCTCCGAATTGTCAGAACTCTAAACTTGTGCTACCTCTATCCGTGAATAGTGACGTATGCCCAAGTCATTCCAACTTGTGCTACCTCTATCAGCGAATAGTGACGTATGCCCAAGTCATTCCAACTTGTGCTACCTCTATCCGCGAATAGTGACGTATGCCCAAGTCATTCCAACTTGTGCTACCTCTATCCGCGAATAGTGACGTATGCCCAAGTCATTCCAACTTGTGCTACCTCTATCCGCGAATAGTGACGTATGCCCAAGTCATTCCAACTTGTGCTACCTCTATCCGCGAATAGTGACGTATGCATATCAATGTCTCTTGCTGCTACTTTCCGCGAATAGTGACGTATGCCCAAATCATTTCAACTTGTGCACCACTATCCGCGAATAGTGGCGTGCGCTCAAGTTTCCCAGCTTAAGTTACCTCTATCTCCGTCATAAAGAGATAGGCGCCATAAGCTCTAGCTTCTTCGGTGACGACCTCAGGTGTCAAAATCTCAAGGATCCTAGACATCGTTCCTAACTATCTAGTGATGCTTGAACTACGATCAAGGCTTGATTCCTCAGGGATACGTAGGTAGCCTTTTATAAAGGTCCGACCATTCGACCACTTTGGTCACCCTGTTTCTTTGTCACTCCTCGGTGATAAAGCGCCCCCTCATAAAAGTTCGGATATCCGACCACTGGGTCATTCCTAGCATATCCCCGGTAGGATCAATTGCTTGACCTCCTAGGTCATTTTCTCTTCTTTTTCCCAGCAAGAGACCGGTTTCTCTTCTTCCTCCCCCGGCGGATCTAATCCGAACTACGGCTGGCTTGATTCCTCAGGGATACGTAGGTAGCCTTCCAAAAGGTTCGGCCGCTCGACCGCCTTGGTCTCCCAATCCGTCTCGGCATTCGCCGAGATCGGATCCTTTTCTATCGACAACCCCACTCGCCTTGCAAGTGGCGTTGCCGAGGGCTTACGTAAGTACCCAAATCTGGCTCATGCCTTAGGTTAATTTTCCCGACATTTCGGTAAGTTTCCGGTAATTCCCGGACCTTCTAGTGTTAGGAAATGTCCCAGAAGCTTGAGTCCCAAATTAAAATTAGGGCTGAAGGGAGCCTTCCTAATTAAGAAACACGTTTTTCTTAATTAGGGAGAAGGTTCTAGAATAATGCCACCTTGCGTGGTTCTAGAATGCTTTGAGTCATAATGGATAAGACCGCACGGCCTCATTTGCAAAGGGCTGCGGCCGCACGACTTCATTAGCCTTATCCGGCGCCTATAAATAGAGCCCTCCTCTACCCATTTCAACACACACAATATATGAGAAAAATACACAATACACTCTGAAATACGTGAAGAAAGCTGCACAGAATTCAAGAAGAAGAAGAAGGAAGGCCAAGAAGCTACATCCCTCCTCCTTGAAGACCAAAGATCGACCTCTCCTCCTAGCTCCGTCCCGAGAAGCAAAGGAAGTCATTGGTAACCTCGCACGCCCTATCCTTGCATCCTAATTGCTTTATAAATTGCTCATTGCATTGTCTTTATATTGCTTGGGACTTGGTAGCTTAAAGATCACATCTTTATCATCCCCTTCCCTTTTTTGCATGCATTAAGACCTCATTTGTCATAAAAATGTAGTCTTTTTCATAAAGGTGCATCCTTTGCACCTAAAATCCCTATTTTCCAATAAAAATGTTATCTTTATGCATCATTTGCATATAAAGATCAAATCTTTTTCAATAAAAATGCATCCTTTGCATCAAAACCCTTTTTTTTAATGCATCATTTGCATAAAAATCCTATCTTTATGCATCATTTGCATAAAGATCATTTCTTTCAATCAAAAAGCATCATTTGCTAAAACCAAAATGTCATCTTTTCATTAAAGAGTCATTTTCATCATGCATTTCCCCTTTCCCCCAACCTTGGAATGGACCGGTGTAAAAGTTCTCATCTTTGCATCGTTCCTTCCATTAAAGGTTCATGATTTCTTTAGGAAAAGGATAACCTTGAACCCTATATCTCCGATTATCGCTTAAGAATGAGTATGAAGCCTCTATACGAGCTCGGCCAGAGTCTTAAAGCGTAGGATTGATGGGCTAAGGACATTCCTTCCTAAAGAACCTCATCTTTGACCAAAAGAGAGTCATTCTCTCGATCACGCAAGTCCCGAGGGTCCCGAGGTTTAAAATGCGATGATCACAAGTCATAAGATGAGGACGGGATCATAATCCCAAATACATAAATTCCAAGGAATTCCGAGCGACAACCAACAAATGGTTTGTACGTCCGGAAGACAACTTGGGACATTCCCCCCCTTTATTTTCAAACACATGCACACAAAGAAAGCACGCAAGCAAACACGATTAATGAAATCTAGGGAGACTTGCTCCGGCAAGGCACTTTGGGTGAACGCCAACGTTCTTCCCGAGGGTAACTTAACCTCAGAACCCATAAAACCTTTTTTTCAAAGTTTTGAGGTAATCAAAATGGCGTGGCGACTCCGTTTTCAAATAACTCGGATGTCTTCAAACTCGCGTGAATTCCAATAAACAAAAATTTTGGGCACACATTCACTGAAAGGGGAGTTCGTCCAACCAATTGTTACGTCGACCTACGAGTCTGTCTTGGCGAAGATAGAACAAGTTTATTTCTTGCTTGACTTGGCCGTTTCCTTGAGGATAAGCGACGAGGAAGATTTCCAATGTTTGATTCCAACTCGCTTCATTTACGCCGAAGTGCCGGAGGAAGCGTAAACCATTGTCGGACACTATAGCTCGAGGAAAACCAAACCGACACCAAATGAAGTCATGAATAAAGTTGATAGCATTTTCCTACGTGATGCGAGCTAATGGTTTGGCCTCAACCCATTTAGTGAAGTAATCTATGGCGACGATCACATACTTGCGGTTTCCTCGGGCGGGAGGGAAGGGTCCAATCGGATCGACGCCCCACATGTCAAATGGCGAGGCTGCGATCACGGGAGTTTGCTCTGTTGTAGGCACATGGGGAAGGTTGGCAAACCTTTGGCATTGATCACATTCTTGAACAAAGTTGTGAGTGTCGGCTCTCATGTGTGGCGATAGTACCCCAAAGTGATTAACTTGTCGCCAAGAGTCTGGCCCCAGGGTGTCCACCACAAATTCCACTATGTACTTCGTGTATCAATAGGGCGACCTCTTGAGGGTGGATGCACTTTAGTAATGGTCGAGTATAAGATCTTACGAACAGGTCGCCTCCTTGAATGACATACCTTGGAGCTTTCTTTTTGATAGCTCGAGCCTTCTTCTCGTCATCTGGTAGCTCTCCACTTTCTATGTACGCCTTCATTTCCTCGATCCAACACTTCTCACGAGTCCAATTTCTTGAGGGATCATCTATGCATTGAATTTTTACTCTTTCATAAATTTGGACTTTCGAGGAAGGAGATAGGTTCATCATGTGGTTCATCCGAAGTGGCTAACTTCGAGAGGAGGTCGGCTAGCTCATTGTCTTCTCGTCCAATTCTTTGAATCTCCCGGAATTCCAAATCTTTTATCGGTTCCTTCACCGAGTCGCGATATTTGATCGGTGTGGCACTAAGTACCTCGTACTCGCCTCGACACAGTTGACTATCATTGTGAATCACGGTAGGCCATGATCTTAGTCGCTCCAAAACACTTGGCGTATTCTATAGGCTGCTATCAAAGCTTCATATTCGGCTGGTTGTTGGAAGCATCAAACTTGAACCTTAGTGATTCCTCATACAGTTCCAGGACTACGGTTCAATTAGCACTATCCCGGCTCCTTTGCTATTCTTGGTCGTGATCCGTCTGAATAGACCTTCCGTGCAATCGACGGGTAGGCGATGGCGACTGGGATTCGACTCCTTCCACTTTAGCCTTTTCTTTTGGAGCTCATTGCTCGTCGTCTTCCTTGGTGAACGTAAGCTCGACCAAGAAGTCGGCTAGAGCTTGAGCCTTCAACGCCTTTCGAGGTCGATACTCGATGTCAAATTCGGTAAGGGCAATTGACCAATTGAGGAGTCGACACGAACTCTCCGGCTTGTGAAGAATTTTTTCTAAGGGGGCATTTGTAAGAACCACAATTGGATGAGCCGAGAAAATAAGCTCGTAGCTTCCTTGAAGCTACGACTAGAGCATAGGCGACCTTCTCGGCATTGTAATACCGCTTTCCACGTCGACAAGGCCTTGCGATGTAGTATATTGGCTTTTGAAGCCCCTCATCTTCTCTAACCAAAGCTGCTGCCGCTTTGATTTATCTCCCACGAGATAAATACACAAACAAAGTTTCACCGGTGGTCGGGCTACTCGGGAGAGGTGGAGTAGCGAGGTAATCCTTGGTTGTTGGAACGACGAATGACATTCGGTCGTCCATTCAAAACTTTTCGTCCCTCAATGCTTTGAAGAAGGAGAGACCTTTCTGCTAACTTTGATATGAAGCGACCCGAGAGCTGCTACCCTTCCATTAAGTCATTTGCATCTCTTTGATAGTGGTGGGAGCCTTCATATCGACTAGAGCCTTGATTTTTTCCGGGTTAGCCTCTATTCCTCGTTGTGACACCATAAACCCAAGGAACTTTCCGGCTACCCCAAATACACACTTCTTGCAGGATTGAGCTTCATGTCGTTTGCTCTCCCGAGTTGGCGAATGTTTCTTTTAAGTCGACTACGTGACGTCCTGGTCTTAGTTTTTATGACCGTATCATCAACGTAGGCCTCCATGTTTCGGCCAATTTGAGAGGCAAAGACCTTGTTCACCATGCGGCGATAGGTTGCTCCTGCATTCTTCAATCAAAAGGCATCATATTGTAGCGGTAGATGCCTCCGGCCGCTGAAATGCCATCTTGACTATGTCGTCCTCATGCATCTTGATCTGGTGGTACCCAGAATAAGCGTCGAGAGCTGAGGGTGGAGTGACCAGCAATGGAATCGACTAGCTTGTCGATTCTAGGGAGAGGATAGGCGTCCTTCGGGCATGCAAGATTGAGAGTGGTGAAGTCGACACACATCCGCCATTTGCCGTTCGATTTCTTCACCGTGACCACGTTGGCCAGCCACGTTGTATGAGTGGCCTCTTTGATTATCCTGCATTCAAAAGTTTTTGTACCTCGGTTTTTATGGCCTCTTCCTTGTCGCGAGCAAAGCTTCTCAATTTTGGGAGTCTAGGCTTTATGGTCGGGTTGACTTCCGGTCTGTGAACGGCGACCTCCTCCTTGATTCCCCTCATGTCTTCTACACCTCCATGCAAAGACATCATTACTTTCCTTGAGTAGCTCGATGATTTACGCTGCTCGCTCCTCGGCGATAGCGCTTCCCAATCTGAATTTTTGGTCGGGGTAAGAAAGGTTGGTGATTCTTGACTCTAGCTCATCCACGGCTTCTAGCTCTGGTCCATCCCCGAATTGTAGAGTCTCGATGATTATCTCCTTAACCGCTTTGTCTCTCCTCGGCCCTCGGATGTGGAGCTTCTTACGCTATCATATCATCTAACTGCGCAACTTCGCTAGTGGTGGTGGTGGCCCCAGAGTTATTGTCGAGTGGAGGCATAGGTTGCCTATGATGACTTGGTCGACCATAACTTCATGCGAATCGACCTCGGTGGTGTTAGAGTGACGTGTCGACTCAAGCGTGACCTCGTCATTTGAGCGATAGGTCGACTCTTCCACGTCGGTGATTGTTGACGGTCTGGTAGTTTTGGTGGCGATTGAGACAACTTTAAATAACCATCTGCGGTCTCGATTTCCAATTCCACTTTTCTTTCTTTCCCGAAGAACATGGTCCGGGTAAGCTCGGCGCTGCTGCCTTGTGCCACGTCTGCTCCGCGGGTAGTGTGGGAACTTGACTCGGCGATGAGGGATCGATGCCACCATTCCAAGAGCGACGACCTGGAATACCAAGTATAGCGGCATAGTCGCTATTTACATCAATCACTATAAATTGTACCTTTGACACGATCTGAGGGTGTTGGCCTAGGTCGGCGTCGAGTTCTATCTTGCCTTTTGCATCAACTCGATGATTGGTGAAGCCCTCCAACCTACCATCTTATCTCTCCAGTTGCTCATCATTAAGACCCATTTCTTTAAAAGTTTTGTAGAACAAAATATCCTTGCAGGCCCCAGTGTCGACTAAGAGTACGCTCGTCGTACATCCGTCAATGAGACTGGGATGGCGAGAACTTGCTCTCTAGCCGCCATGTTAGTAGCCGATTCATGGGGGAAAAAGGCGATTGCTTCATCTCGACTTCTCTTCTTGGAGGCACGTGGGGAGCCTTATTGAGTTGGAAGATTTTGTGCTTGATGGCCACGTGTTGCTTGCTTGCTCTGTAATGACCCCCGGAGTTCAATCTAGGTTGCCTAGGTCCACCATTGTCCACTGCCTGGTGCCTCGCTCCGCGGTCTGAGGCCTTTTCACGTAAGCTTCTGAGTCTCCACAGTCGACCATTCTCTGGATGATACGCTTTTAATCCCAAGCAATCCTCGTGAGATGACCAGAGTGTCTTTGTGGTAGATCGCGTGCTTTGTTGTCCCTCACTAAACTTGTTGCTGGATTCATTGGGGCTGGAGGAGCAGGCTCGGCGGCATTCATAATTTACGTTCGACTCACCGTAAGGGGAGTGAAAGCCTCGGGCACTTTCTCTGTTGCCCTAGTCACTGTTCTTTCCATTTTTATTATTTCCTCCATTCTTGTTGGAGTCTTTCTTATCATCGAGGCCTCAACCTTTAGGACTCTTACCATTCTTCTTCTCTTTCCTTTCCTCGAGTAAGGCAACATTATGCATACCTTTTGAACAACTCCTGTCGAAGTTGTATGTCCTGTTCGGGCTTGTGAGCTCGCGTAATCCGTGCTGAGAAATACACCGTTTGAAGCAATTAATGACTTCCCTATCGGTGAGGTCTTCCTCTATCTTATCAACCATTTCCTTAAACTTGGTGAAGTAGCTCATGGAGCTTTCATTCTTCGCTTTGCACCAAGTTATTCGGGTCGGTGACAATCATCTTCCGAGCTCCTGCAGTCGAGAAGCGATCTAAGAACTTTGTCCTGAAGCAGGTCCAAGTGGTGATGCTTCCAGCAGCCAAACCATTGAACCAAGTTAAAGCTGCCCAAGTGAGTGTGCTTAGGAGAGCTTTGCACATATTGTCGTCCTCATTGGCGACAAAACACATTGTGGCTTCTAAATGTGCTATATGACTCCTTGCGTTGAGTCGACCACTGAATATTTCTCCAGAAGAGGCAACCTGAAGGTAGGAGGAGGTCGACTATCTCTGATTTCTTTGGATAAAGGTCGAAGAGCAAAGTCAATTCGTTCGACCTTTCCAATCTCCTTTTTCTTTTCCTCCTCCCCTTTGTTCGAACTTCTTTTTCATCAATAGCCATTCTGCTGGCATCGGGTCTTTCATCTCACGGAGGGGAGCAAGATTTGACCTCTGGCCCTCACTTCTGGGGGAGTCATCCGTCTACTCCCCTCCTGTCTCTGCTGGAATTGGTCCTTTCTACGATCTTATTGGAGATCTATGTCATTACTTCTTTGAGGCGACTGCGCCTTTCGGCGCAGATGGCGACTCGCGCTGTATTATCTCCATGTGGCGACTGCGCCTTTCCACTCTCATGGGCGACCTATGCCCATTCCTGTCTCTATGAGATCCTGATCTCTGGCGTTCGCTGGAGAAACATGCACTGTTTGTTGGTGATTAGCGAGTCCTCAAATCGATTGAGCCTCCTGCTCCACTGTTTACATTGAGGCTAGCCCTTAAATCGTTACTTGGCACATGAACGATAGTAGGAGCTCGTTGAACTATCATGTTTTCACCATTTTGCCCCACACCCTCATTTGGCCTAACTTACTCTGGCTTTGTTGCCCATTAGAAACACAGTGGGGGCCACTTCTTTCAGGCGTACGTCGGCTTGCTCTTGCCTCCTCATGGCTATTAAGTCGACCCGAATCTTGGCTCGCTCCAACATCAATCTCCTTCTTGCTTTCATGGGGTTGGTGGAGGGACTGCCCTACTTCCCATGTTCATTTGCCCATAAGTGACGCTTAGGAGGAGGTGGAGCTCCTTGTCCATCCAGTATGCCTTTTACCTCTCCTAGTGTCGGGCAATCTCTGCCATCAGCAATACTTTTGGTAGAACGCGTTGCTTTCTACCGTGAGGGACGATTTGGTGGGGGAGGAGGCAAATCCGTGTTTTCATTAGTGATGATGAGATTTCCGGCATTCGTATTGGTGTTGATGTTGTTTGCTTCTTCGTGCCCCAGTGAAGCCTCGGATACGTGTCCGATGAAGTCACCATTGTTGTAGGTTGTTGAAAAATTCGAGGTCAAGTTTAAAAGCACGATTCCGGCAATGGAGACCAAGCGATCTTTGCCCGGGGAAATGTGCTTATCAATCTTCCTCCACGTGGCGGGGTGATCACCTGGCTCCTTGACACAAAACAGAACCCACGACTAGGGATGTGTCTCCGGCGAAGACGCTCGGGCGTGAGTAAGATAACGATTGTATAAAGCTCAAAATGTATTGAATAATGTACTCGAGAATACAAAATGGCGAGTTACCTTTCACCGTTTGGTAGTGATGAAGTATTTATAGACAAGAGTGATGTATTTTGGGGAGGTGACATGTGCTCAAGAGATTGTAGCGGCGGTTGCTTGATGGTGGGAACGTGTCTATAACGGCCCACGATTTGTAGGAATGTGGTTATGAGAATTGTTCAACCAAATACGCCTTGAGTATCAGGTCGTCACTTGTTAATTTAGGTCGAGGTCGCCGCTCGTGAGGAATGGTCGACATTTGTCCGGGTAGAGCGTAGTTCGTACCCGAGGTTATAATATGGATTACGAGGTCGGACTAAGTTAAGTCGGGGCACTGGTAGGCCAGGACCATGGGCTTAATCGGCGATCTTTGAGATGGGCTTTGGGCCTGTTTTGATTGAGAACGTGGAGACGAGGTCATGCAGTAATTGGACTTTACTCGTTTGGCCCGACTCGACACTTTTGGTATGTTGACTTCGATATAATACTCCTCCTTAATTTACGTGAGTACGCGTGGCTTGTAGTAACAAATTGGACCCGGAGAGGGAGTATGTTACAAAATAATATAGCTGACGAGAAAAAAGAAAAAGAAACTTATAAAGCAGGCTATGATATATACTCCCTCAGTTCATTTACATGCTTCGCATTCTTGCTTACACGGTTATTAAGGAGGAGTATTATGTTGAAAAGTGTTTTGTGAGTGAAATACAGAAAGTAAAATAGGAGAGAGCAGAGTGAGTGGAGTGAATTATAATGGTGTTGTGCCACAGTATTAAAATAAATGTAGGAGAGAGAATGAGTGGGGTAGGGTTAATATTTTAATAATATAAAGTTTCCATTTTAGGTAAAAAAACAAAGTGTGAAGTAAAGCGTGTGGGCTGGCCACGTAGAAATATGAAAGTGTGAAGTATGTGGTCCCTCCGTCCCGCTTGAGGAAGTACTTGCACCACTTACTTTGTTTGCGCGTGGGATTAAGAAAAAAAAATGATATAAATGCCAAGTGGTTGTGTTAGTGTAAAAGTAAAATATGAGAGAGAGAGAATGAGTGGAGGGAATAGTAAATTATAATGAATCTGGTGTTGTGACAAGTAAGATAAAATAATGTAGGAGAACGAATGACGTGAAGAAAATAGTAAAAGAATTATTTTGTTATTTTAAAAAATGCAAGTAATGATTATAATGGGGCCCAATATTTCCCGATGAGAGAGGAAAGTGTGGAAAAAAAAAATGAATATCTCCTCTAGTCCTCTAGATGAAAAAAGATTCTTTTTAAAAAGTAATTTTGTCTGCTAGGACGTGAATAATTTCCAAATTAGATTTGCGTTGAATTTCGAACTCATTCTCGTTTTCGTTCTTGAAACATTTTTATTGGGTTTTCTTTTCAAACATTGGGCTGTTGTGAAATTGGGCCCATTTGAGTAATAGCAGAGCCCATTCTAGTTTAGGGTTGGTAAAAACAATTACAAAATTAGGGTTCTTCAACTTCTCTCTCCCTCTCTCTCTCTCTCTCTCTACCACAATATATTCTCCAACTTGCAGCTCTTCCCTAAATCACCAGCTCCAAAATCCTCTTCTCCTCTCCTTTATCAGTCCTACGTTTAAAATCAAGTATGTTTTTTCGTTGGTTCCTTTATTTGATCCTTAATCTCGTACTTGCGAATTTGATTTCGTTTATTTATGTTTTGAAAAATTCGGATCTATGATGTTATAATTAAACTGCGTTATCTATCTGTAAATTCCCATCAAACGGATTTGAAGATAATATTTACTTTCCTGCCGGAGATCCCATTATTGTGTTTTTTTTTTGCTTTCTCTGATGCATAATTTACAAAGAAGGATTTTTGTTGTTATTGAAGATGATGAATTAGGGGAGGGGCATCAATGATGATTTGATTAACTTTTGTTATCCTTGCACTATGATTTCTAATGAAGAAAATTATAGGGGAAAGTAATTCTGAGATGCCTTTATATGGACATTCATCAAGATTTAATCTTTCACTAACAATTGAATTTAGTTAGTTGGCTTTTTCACTCCCCAACAAGCTAAGGTCGTTAGCCCGACAATGGCCCCAACTAAAGTTACGCTTTCTTTAAGGTCGTTAGCTAAACCGACAATGGCCCCAAATTGAATTTAATTCTACTTTTGTTGATCATTAGGAATGTGTAAATGGTTAATGTAGGACCCATTGATATTACGGTTACTCTTTTTACCCGTGCACCATTTTCCTCCTCATTTTAGTTGATGTTGTTGCTTCAATTTATTCTTTAATCTTCCATTATATTACTTTACTCTCAAACAAATAATAACACTTTTGAGCTTGGCATTGCAAAATATGAAGGGAAGGAT
Source organism: Adenophora triphylla var. japonica (assembly GCA_022495995.1). NCBI lineage: Eukaryota > Viridiplantae > Streptophyta > Magnoliopsida > Asterales > Campanulaceae > Adenophora > Adenophora triphylla. Next base: position 68 of record JAFEMH010007156.1, on the reverse strand, counting down.
GGGGAGGGAGACGGGGAATAGAGATATCGTGTGCATGTGTTTGCGCTGAGGTTGGGTGTTATTAAACT